>BEWF01000437.1:0-188631 GCA_002583695.1 Pleurotus salmoneostramineus
ATGTGTAGACAATGTCTACATTTCTGGACCTCTTAGGTACATTAAAATCGTCAAGAAATAAACCTAAGTGGTCTGAGGTACTGGTTGCCTGAGGTGTAACCGTCTTACGATCCATCTCAACATCTTCCCCCAATGCAACACCTGAAGATCTGTCTAACCTTGACTTGGAAGAAATCACAATCAAAGGTGATAGAACATCCACACGACGTGATTGGGAATACTTCGTGCTTGGATGTGAAGCTCGCCAACTTCTTGGGAAGCCCATACGACGATTGACGGTCAAACGCTCCGGAATTCCAAAGATATATATGGATCGTTTGGTGCGGTGTGAAAATGAGACGCGCGATGGAAATAAGTGAGGAATTCGTACGCCTCAGATTACGAGTGATGCTGACAGTGGCGTAGTCATTTGTAGACACTCTTACGCATCATCAGTGTGAGAGGGGAAGTGAAAGGTGTGTTGGTACTCTGTACGGACCATTCAACAACGTTCAAACTAGAGTACTCCGCTGAGCCTCCTTTAGGTATCGTTGAATTACTTGTGTCCGCGAAAGTTTTAAGTAGTGATGTCGCGTATTTTTATCGTGCAGATACGAAGCAAAGGCGTTTACGGTAATCTGTATCGAAGTATTTTTCAAGCACGACCGACCCCACAGTTTCTTTGTCTTGACTTTTTCCTATTTTCCACCCGTCCTGATGGGTTTCGGCTGCTCCAATTTCTAAATCCCCAAATGCTCCACCAAGCCTTGATCTCTCTCCTTGAAACCAGTACCCAGCTACCTGGAAATATCTTAAAGCTCACCTCTCCAACACCTCTCTATCTCTATCTCTAGAGTCCCGTCGTAATCACTCACTTGAGACCATACCAGGATCCAAGTACAGAATACACGAACAGGCGGGTCATGAAGGACCACTTCGACCTTCTCCAGCATTGCCGTTTCTGTGAATATTAAGCGATACCTGCAACCTTGCGTCTTCAGACCCATCGTTCCCTACCGCCCGTTGTTTCAAATCTGTCTGGACGAGGTCGAGATTTGTGAGCATGAGTTATGACTGCGTATCCACCCTGACCTCTAAGCGCAGCCCATATCTTTGGATTAGATGATCACCTCGCGCCCAGATCAAGCGGAATGCAGCGAACGGCTAGTTTTCTTCGAACCTGCGGGATATGGATGGTGTAACGGTCAATAAATGCGAGGATAATTGGAAAAGATTGATAAAGACCAGTGAGAGACTCTGCACCATTTCTAAGGATGCGCACGTTGGGTGGTTGGGTGTACAAAGCTCGACGTCGTACAAGCGGTGGTTGTTGGTGGAGAAGCGTGAGCGCCTCGTGTAGCGCCCACAGGCCGCACCCCGGTCACTCCTATTCTTTGCACTTCTTGCCTTCACAGCGACCTTCCCTATTGTAACAAGGTGCTTACGCGGTTCAACAAATCGGCTACACAAGTTGTGCTCACGATAATAACTCTCCAGGGACTCTTTCGTTGTACGCGGTGTAGAAAACGATAAAATCAATGTCCAGCAACGTCCAAGCCCAAGAGGACATTGACATGAAGGTCGCTCGTCACAAAGGCCTCATACGCACTCTGCTTACATGCCGTAACACCTACGCCGGAATATCCAAGCTCCCAAACGAGCTCATTGGTCAAATTTTCGTCACCTGCACCGCACTTGGAAAAGGAGATGACCCTTCGTCCATGAGGGTACGGTGTCAAATAATGCTTGTTTGCACTATGTGGAGGGATCTCGCCATGAATACTCCTCAGCTATGGGACTCTGTGTCACTCAGTCAACCCAAATGGGTCATCCCGTCGCTTCAACGATCCAAAGCAGCACCCCTCGTGGTCCATCTTGCAAAAACGCGCCTCGGGCTAAATCTACTCCCGATAGACCCCTTGAACCAGGAGACACATCGCTTCAGGGAACTTTATATCTCCTGGACAATCGAAGGGGCTGCGTATCTCTTCCCTCGCCTCTTCAATGGTGCAGGGTTGCGTGCCCCTCTCCTTGAAAGACTGGACATCGACATTACTTTATCTCGTAGCTCTGCAATCCAACCTACCATCATGGAGCATTTCTGGATGGGATTGAATTCGCTTCGTTTGATGACACTCAGAAATGCCTTGCCGAGCCTTACCCCAGATCTTCCATCGTTGACGCACCTAAACATCGATATCACACATCAATGGAAGCTCCTCTCGGTCTCGTGGCTATTGAATCTGCTCCGTAACACGCCAATGCTCGAAGCAATGAGGATAGGCACCATCTCGTCCAATGTCAACATGGACATCAAGACAAACCCTTCCCTCGTCTCTCTTCCATACCTTCGATCAATGTACCTCACGCTTCAGTCCCTGGAGGAAGCCACACTGTTCTTGTACCTTAACTTACCACCAACTTCACCATTCATCAGCGCGCATTTCTTTGATATTGCGCATGCTCATGCTGACGCTAGGAGCGAACCTGAACATGTTTGTTCTTGTCTCAGACGACTCATTTCTCAAGCTGCGCACATACCTGAAGACAACGACACGCACACCTCACCTCCTCCGGCTCTCCAAGTCACTGTGTGCGTAGGAGATATCTATATTCTCTTTGTAGATGACAAGGAAACCGTTTCACCCAAATTCCGCCTCATCATCACAGATCTGCCACGCCAGTTCCAACTAGAAATGATTTACCTCACTACCGCCCTCTCCTTAGAAAGAATTCAATGCCTCATCGTGTCTGGTCTAGTGGGCGACGACCAAGTGCTAGCGTGGGCAAATATCCTGCCTCTGTTCATCCATCTCAAGGCCATCATCGTCAGTAACGTTGTCACCCTCCGATTACTCGATGGCCCGGACTCCTCTTTGACCTCATCCAACCCAGTCCTTAAAAGTCCGGCGCTCAGCAACCTGTATCTCGAAGAGGTTAAGGTCAATGGGGACAACGAGGCATCACCAGACGACTGGTTGCACTTTGTACGCACTTGTGAGATCCGACATGAACGCGGTGTACCACTCACAAAGGTGACACTTTATTGGTGCAATATTTCAGAAGAACACGTACAGGTTCTGGGAAGATATACGGAGGTGGATTGGACGCGAAAATCAGATGTACCTACGGACGTGTAAGTACATGGAAGAGTGTGAATGTAGATGTATTCTTTTAAAAAAGGCATGTTACATGACGGTGTCCGGGAAGACCATCACAAGAAATACCCACCTTGCTCTGCGGTGTGTTAAGTAATCCCGAAACAAGGGTGGGGGAACCATCATCTCCAACCAGCACCACCTCCACCCACCACGCATTCCGTTTAACGAGCATATCCAAAGCTCTGACCTTTCCTTGCAGGGTAACAGAGCGTAGATATCGCCTTCACGCATCCGAAGGCTAGGAACTAAGGAAAGGAATCAATGAGCTCGGATGAAAGGACATTAGAGGAAGTAGATACTCACACATGTATTGTAGTCGGTTCCATGAACAGTGGTTTGAAAGCTGTACAATGCCGGTTGTAGAAAGCACATACCCTACGCGTAATCGTCCTAAGTCGTATGGATACGCACGACCATAAAGGATTGGAAAGACTATTATCGAAGCAGGAAAGAAAGAGAAGGGTGTTAATATACCGTCGATACGATCAAAGGAAAACGTACCAGAATCCGCAGCGATAGGGTGCACCCTCCCTCCATCGTTATAAACGATCCGCCACCATCATCATCGCTGTCGCCTCCTGCTCCTCCTTGAACATGTCCACTGCCCCAGACACTTCCGCAACCGAAACGACGCGACCCCAGTTCACCAGCATCATAGCCTCCAACCTGCTCAGCTGCCGTTCATCCAGCGAAAAGGTACTTGACGTCAACCTAGTGCAAAGGGGACGACCATGGCACCAGCGCGACCTCAGATGCATCAACATCCATAGGTCACGGCAGCGACCATACTTAAGGCCGGAATCCCAAGTTCCAACTCTCAAAGTCTCAAAGTTGATGAGTGGGTGGAAAGTTCCTCCGAGCATAGTCGCGGTGATTGTGTACGCATGCGAGCGAGGTGACGAGCATGTCCAGCGCCACGGTAGAAAAAGAGTCCAACATAGGCGAGCAGTAGGTAGGTCTTGACCGTACGACGATGGTGACGGTATAACGATCTCGGTGAAACGACATGAGTTCGTTACTTCGAGCATGGCGTTGGGAATGATGCAAGGGTGCAAGAGAGACGTTCGGGATTGATGCATGATGATTCGATGAGGCTCTGGGTTGACCCAGTCGACCACGGTCGACAGGTCATTTCGACACGTATGATGCTGATCACA
This sequence comes from Pleurotus salmoneostramineus, assembly GCA_002583695.1. Taxonomy (NCBI): domain Eukaryota; kingdom Fungi; phylum Basidiomycota; class Agaricomycetes; order Agaricales; family Pleurotaceae; genus Pleurotus; species Pleurotus salmoneostramineus. The sequence continues at coordinate 4,298 of BEWF01000437.1, forward strand.
GGGCGGGTACTTTCATCGTCGTCTTCTTCGTCCACCAACCACAACTACCTCTCAAACGTCAACGTCATGATCGTCCATATACCAGGATCCCGAGTCCCATCCTCCGACCACTCATGCCCTACGCGTTTCGCGTTTCGCATGCGCATCCCATACGCTCCACGCGCCCCAACATCAACTCCCCCAACTCCAAATTCCCTACACGCAGAAACCCAAGTCGAATTCCAAGCCTATACCCACGGTGCAGAAACATCCGTAGTGCTCATGCCCTCAACCCAACTTTGGACAGGCGTCGTGGAAGCCACGAAAGGGAGGAGAGGGAGAGAGGGAGAGGAGGAATATGGTGCCGATTGATGGGCGGGGATGTGTTGCATAGATCATGGATCATGATCCTCATGATAACCTGGATGGCTCGGGCTCGGGTTCGGAGCGAAAGGTGCAGGTTAGAGTTACTGTTACATGTAGAGTAAAATCGATGAGAAGCGTGCGAGTGGATGTTGCCAACCTTGACGTCAAGGTCATTTCGATTTGTGCCATGGTGAGCATTGATATTGAGTAGGTACGCAGTTGTTTCATCGTCATATTCATCGTCCACCAGCCGATTACTTTCAACTTTTGACCTCACAACAGCGCTATCCCCTTCGCCATTTGCAGCGCAAACCCATCCCACACCCTCCTATGGCTCCCCGCCCACGAAAAACCAAGCCTCAAAACCCGAAGACACAGACAATGGAGCACCAAGGTTCTGGACGCGGTGACTTCGAGTTCCAATAGCTCGTATGGACCCAGCTACGGAAGCTGGAATCAATTTGTCGAGGAGAGCCATGCGACGCGTCGATGCTGCTAGGGAAGAGGGAGGAAAGGAAGGGGATGTGGTGTTAGTCAGCGAATGGGGATGTGTTGCATGGATCATGGAAGGTGACGAGCATATGGGGCGGTGGTAGGTGGTGGTGACAAGAGGGATCGATTTCGGTGGGTTTGAGGCTGAGGAATGCCTTGGCTTTGAAAGAATGAGGTGGAGACATTCGTCCGCGAAAGATGTCGCATGGGACCACGGAAGCAGCGTCGAGAGTCCACCTGAAAACGACATGAGGGCCGCGTACATCGAGGATCCCATAGAGAACAACGCATTGCAGGTTTCGGATAGCTGGGTCTGCACGGAGACGGTGGTCATATTGCTTCTTGTTCGTGTTATTTTTCTTCGACCTTGTCCCCTTCCCTACTAGTTTCACGAGGCAAAAAGAGCCTTCACATATTTTCCTACACTCTGTCCTCGCCGGCCTCCAGACACACAGCGCCAGCCAGTCGAAGCGGATCGAGCGTTCGCAGGGACGGTTTCATGCGGAAGGCGAGAGTCGAGAGTCGAACGAGAGGGGGGTGGTGATCTTCATCTTCATCGTCAACTGATGCTGTGAGCATCGAAAGTGGAGGAGGCTATTCATCGCCGTTACAATAACCAGCGGTATCAGCCCCAGCAACCTCCTACCAATGTCTCAGATCTGATGTTCCAAGACTGGAATCCCAACCCCCGACCTCGAGCACCCCAATCTATCTCCGGAGAAGAGACGGAGAACGACGACAAGTTGCTGTAGATGCGCGTCGTGTGGTGTGCAGAGGCTCACAAACGTTCGAGTATAATTCTGGAGGTTTCGTCCTGTTCCTCCCGACGAGACCATCGCAAAGTCTTCCTCCCGAAGACGAACCATACTTCGGATCTGCGACGATTTGAGTTAGTACGCGGTTTAAACCATAGAGTAGCGCGAGCACTCACTTATGTCCTCGTCCATCCAGTGATCTTCATGTTGGTTATTGAAGCTTGAAGCTTGGAGATGGGTAACCCGTCCAAGATATTAATACGAGATATGATGCATCGGGAGAAGTCACAAAACCAACCAAGTCTGCTGGGTTAATGCTTTATTCCCACGGTAAGAAAAAAGCTCTCACAGTTAGTCGGGCGGCTCGGCAGAGTATAGGGAACTCCTCGAATCATAGGAGCTCCGAAAGACATTGTTTTCTTTTTCCATTGACCACAGAGGGGGAGAGATCTACGTCAATACATACGGCGAAGGCATCGTCCCCTCAAATGCGAGGATAGAAGAAGAGGAGAAAGCTGGAGGAGATAAGGTGAGAACGTGATACGCTTGCCGTGAACGTATCCAAATAGAAGCGCAATAGATACCAGCAAGCGCCGTGTGCAGGTCTGACTGGGTATCTTGATCTCATTCTTGAGCATAGACGGATGGCATCAGACAAGCTGCCTAGAGGCGGTTGCTACGCAGGGCGATGGTATAGAATAGCACAGCTCTGCCGCACCTCGTTCTCACCTCGCGTCCTCCTACCCATCGCCTCCACATCCAAGCTTCGAGTAGTCGTTTGCTTACGTAGAAGATGGTCAGCAGCATTCTTATTACTCACATTTCAAGTCTCCTATATTTATCACCCGTCTGAAATTCGAGACACAGGACGTCAAGACAAATCATAAAGCTCAACGCGAGATCGACGAACAGGTCGCGCGGCACATGAACATCGTTCGCCGCCTACTCAAACAGAGAAATACACACACTTCAGTCTGCAAGCTCCCAAACGAACTATTGTCCAAAATTTTCTCAGTTGCAAACGCAGGCGCACGAGAGATTACAAAGACACTTCTGACCATATCCAGTGTTTGCTCTCAGTGGAGAGCAATTTGTCTAGCTTCTCCACAGCAATGGGCAGCGGTATCATCGGGACAACCCCAGTGGCTCACGGAGTCACTGAAACGCTCCAAGGCGTCCCCATTGACCATCACCATTGAAGAATCGCAAGCAACGACACTAAAGGACCTCCGCAAGATGGCGTCGGCTTTGGTGCCCAAGATCCATCGATTCAAGGACGTAGAGATAATCTGCGCCGCTTCGTGGATTGAGATCCTCATTACGTCGTTCTTCCTCCCGACTTTGGGAACTCCCGCCCCACTGCTTCAGAAACTCAAAATCGACACGGGCCATCCAGTAGACAACTACAGGCATCCCGACTTGCTCTACATATTCTGGGATGAACTCATCTCGCTTCAGTCGTTGGAGTTCAGAGGATACATCCCCATTCAAACGTCCCCTATGCCAAGGTTGACATACCTGAGCATAACAATGTCAGCCAATGGCAATTCTCCATGGGTGACGGCGCCATGGTTGCTCAGCCTTCTCCGAGATACACCTCAAGTAGAAGAAGTCATCGTTGGGACGATTTCCTCGAGGATCAGGTTTCCAGCACATTCAATCTTCAAAGTTAAGCCCGTCCATCTTCGAAACCTCAGATCCCTTCACCTACTTTTCCAATCCGTGAGAGACGCAGAGATATTCTCGTGTCTCAAGATTCCAACCACAACCTTCTGCTCCATCAAATTCAAAAACGAAAACAATCCGATTATCACCGAAACCGACCTCAACCCTCTACAAAGTGTGATCTCAGAGCGTGCTTTATCCTGTGCCGACACCATGTTCCTCGACCTCTCCATTTGCCACTATCACGAGAGCCGCCCATTGGAGGTCAGGGATGCAGACAGCCGAGCCATCCTCCTCGAAACATCTGTCTCCAATCTCCCAAAGACATTTTGGCTCCCTTCGACTATCATTGGCTTGCTCCCATTGGAAAAACTCCACGTTCTAACGCTCGACGGAACCCTCATCAACACATCGGCGTGGTCAAATGTCCTCCCCCTCCTCATCAATCTCAAGAGGATCTCAAGGGGCTGTGAGTCCCCAGAAGCCGTTAATTCCGACGAATTTTGTAATCCAAAGTTGGAAGAAATCGCTGTGCTTTATGATTCAAAGTCCACACCGGATGAATGGAAGGATTTTGTGTGTGCGTTTGCGGCGCGGTATCGTCATGGAGAGCCGATCGGTCGGTTGATGATTCAACGCTGCAAGGTTCCGAAGGAATGCATTCAGCGGTTGAAAGGGTGTGATGGCTTGGAGTTCGTGTGGGATGGGCAGTCGGCGACGAGAGATGTTTATTTTGTATGATTAAGACAGTTGGGAGGCGAAGGTATGAATACGTAGCTCACCGAAGTGGAGTACTTAGTGCGAACTTGTATTTTGTACGTCTGTCTGCCAATATTCAGATCATCACAGTGAAGAGGTTATTTGTCCGAAGTCACCATGAAGGGAGAACTCCGAGGCAGATTATAGGGGCCTCCTCGAATCACAGGAGGTCCCGAAGTCGTCGTTTGCATCAACCACAGAAGCCAGAGATCACTGCAGAGTACATCCGCGCCATATGCCTCTCTAGCTCCCTCTTTCTCTCTCACACAGGAGCGACCGGATAAATATGTGCTCTGATTAGGACGGACAATCAATAAGTGTTGGGACGAGCATTCCGAGTCATTACCTCACTCGATGTTGTATCTCTTTTTCTAAAATAGACGGCGAACCCCGAAGTAGGCTGCTCACAGGTCACGCTGGGTGGGAAGGATGTTATAAATGGCAGAATGCCATGAGAACCGGCGCCATGCTGCGCCGCGTGGAGCGCTCTTCTCCTCGCTGCCATCTTTCGTCCATCCGCTCACCTCAATCTCTACCGCATTCAAGCTTCGAAATCTTTACCCTTACAAGATGGCGAGTATCATCCCTACTTGAAGCCAGACTTTTCTTGGACTTAGAGTACTAACCGTGTCCAAATTTGGATGGATAGGCCATCTCCACCAACGTTGAAGCCCAACGCCTCGTCGATGAAGAGATCGAGAACCACAAAGTGGCCATTCGACGACTACTCAAGCGACGGAACACCTACTCCGCCGTAAATCAGCTCCCGGACGAGATCTTGGCGGAATTCTTCACACTCGCCACGGTGGACGATAAGAGCATCAAGGACACTCTGCTGAATATTGCAAGCGTCTGTGCTTCGTGGAGGCAGATTTGTCTGGCAACTCCGCAACTCTGGAGCACCATATGCTTTGATCATCCACGCTGGAGTGCCGAGTTGCTAAGTCGCGCGCAAGGGTGCCCATTATCTGTGTACTTTTCGCGCGACTGTCACACATCCAACGAAGACTGTGAGAGGACTGCTTCGATTTTAGTGCCAGAGACGAGCCGATTCATCAAAGTCGAGATCTACGTCGACGACGACAATCCTAACGTCGTCATCTCTTCGTTCCTGCGTCCAAGCTTCGCGCAACCAGCTCCCCTGCTGCAGCATGCTTGCATAGAGATGGGGCCGATGAATATATTTCATGGGGAGCTCTGGGTCGAGCTGCTTTCTCTGCGGTCATTGCATCTCAGCAATTTCCTTCCAACCATCTCCCTTATGCCGAATTTGACCCTTTTGTGGATTGAGACCTGGGAGCATGAGAATGACCTCTCAGTACCATGGGTGATCGACCTTCTCCGACATACACCACGGATAGAAACCGTGAACGTTTGGGTGATCTCTTCTGATCCGCCTATTTCGGTCACGGGTGTAATACCAGTCTATCTCCCCAATCTCTCATTCCTCAACCTCAAAGTGAAGGGGCTTCGAGAGTTGAAACTGCTCTCTTTCTTGGAAATACCGGCCGTGAAATTCGTTCGGTTGATCATTATGCCTCTGGACGATGAATTGAGCCCCGAGGTCGACTTTGCTCCTCTCCAAGGCTTCCTCGCGCGTTATATCTCACATGACATTCCTTCCCTCGATGTACGCGTCGACGTTGAAAATCAGAAACGTGAAGTTTCCATCCTCAGGCTTCGCGTGAAGGACATTGCCAATGAAGACACCGAAATCCTCCACCTGAATCTCGGTATTCCATCATCTACACTTGATCGAGTTAACCTTGTTCAATCACTCCCGCTTGCAAGGATACACAAACTTGAAATCCATGTCCCCACAAAAGTTGAGGAAACTTTGGCCTGGTCAAATTTCCTTCTGCTCTGTCCTCACCTCAGAGAACTTCGAGTGGGGACGGTAGCTACTCTACTATCCATCACAGCGGTAGACTCAGCTTCATCCGGGCCACAAAGTGGGACGTTTATCCACGCGGAGCTGGAGAGAATCATTATATCCATGGATCATCGGTCAAGTCTAGACGACTGGGCTCGGTTAATCCTCATTTTCCAATACCACTACAAGTGTGGAAAGCGACTAAAATTGCGTATCCGGCACTCCAACATTCCGATCTCGTACGTGGAGCATTTGAAGAGGTATACAGAGCTGGGATGGAATTGAGAGGGGTCGGACTAACTTGTCGAGCCATTTGAAGAGCTTCACATTGACGAATATGTGGGCGGATATGGATGTGATGATAAGTACATAGAGTAACATGGATGCCTCTTGATGTGCCGCGTATCCGACGGAGGGTAGCTACGTATGAAGCGAATCCAACAAGCATTATTCGTGACTTTGTAGTGTAGTTTCACTTTATTTCAACGAAGACTCTAGGTAAGTACACGCAGTAGGCTTTTTACTTCTACTTTACTTTTACTTCTCCAAGCATAGGTAACCGACAAAAAGGGGAAGAGATGGAAGAGAAAATAAGACGGCAGGTAGTTAAGTAGTAAAGCAGAAGACCGGGACGTGAAGGAGCGCGAGGAAGAGGGAGCACGGAGAAAGAAGAAGTCTAAGGCTACTCGACACAACAGACAACGATGAGGGATGTGGGTGAACGATGACAAGGAGCACAAGGGCGAGAGTACAAGGGATCGCTATACAAGAAAACACGACATGAAAAAGGAAGATATAAAAACAAATTAATGGCGATGGCGACGAATATGAATATGGTAGATGAGGGAAGGAGAACAGCGAAAGCAAAGGGAAGAGTATAGATGACAGAATAACGATAAAGCAGGAGAAGCAGATGTAAAGCGCAAGTCCGAGAAGGAGAGGCTAGAACGCAGACGGTATCCCATGACCATCTCCTTTGTGCAGCGTATGCGTATTCAGCGGGGACATCGGTATCCCATCCTATCAAGAACGAACAGACATAGGTTCAGACATCCAATCGCTCCCCTTCAAAGGACCATCGCAAACTCACCTTTTCGTAATCCACATCAACGCTCGACTTCGAATCGTCTCCAACCCACACATCTCTCCCACCTCCTTCTCCCGCACCCGCTCCTCCGTTCGAACGAACATCGTCCCCGATTGGGCTGGGCGACACACTACTCACATGTGTCCTCGTACTTGTCCGAACATGAACGCGGAACGGCGATATCGTGGTCCCGAAAGACGCTATCGTCCCATTACCATTCACGTTCGTATTGAGTGCGAGGTGATTCCCGTGTTGAAGTTGGTTAGGGTGACCGTGTCCATGACCACTCCCCAGAGAATTATAGCTCGCGTATTCCCTGAACTGATGGTCCACACCGACATTCCCATTCATGTTCCCGTTGGAAGAAGCGAAATTATTTCCAACGAGTTCGTTTTGTCGGTTGGCCGCGACTGTTGAGGGCCGAGCGTTGAGCATGGCGAGGAACGAGTTGATGTAGACTGTAGGCGATGGAGAATAAGCTTCACGCGGAGGGGAAGGATGATGGTGGGAGGAAGGAAGAGATGAACGCACGTTTTGTCAGCAGGAACTCGATACCGAGGAACACGAGTGTATTTGGAAGTAGAGCGTACTAGAAGACGCAAACAAACAGGTAAAAAAATCAATCACACACAGTAAAACTCAGTAGAAGAGGACGTACAGTGATCAACGCTGCCATCGAGCATGCACTAGAATTGATAGCACCGTGTTAGCAATCTGTTTGTTAAGGGCGCAGATACCGGAAATATGGAAAGGAAGAGAGAGCGTACCTAGTAGCAAGCCCAGAAGCAACCACATACTGCATCAACCTCCAAATAATCCTCCCCGTCGGCGTCATATTACTCGAACCACTTGTCCCTGTCCCTCGTCTTGGTCGTCCCCCACCACCTACCCTTCCTTCTCCATTCGCACCACCGCCATTCGCATTCGTCGGTGACGTTGGCGAGGGTACTCCTCCCATATTTGCACTAACGGCGGACATCTGCCCAGACGCTTGAGCACTCGACGCGAACCTCTCAACCTTCACACGGCTACTCTGGAGATACCAGCACATCGCCGCTGCGATAACCAGGTCGATGAACGTCGAGGTAGAGAAGGAGAGGTAGATCGTCCATGAGATGGTTGAGAGTGCGGGGAATGTTGGCGTTTGATAGCTGTTGGGGGGATGAGTGAGTAAGGATGGAAGGGTAGCAGGAGGAAAGAAAGAGAAGAATGGAGCCGGATAATCAGATAGTGCAGGAAGCGATCAGGTTCCACGCCAACGATCAGAACACGGTGATAACCCGGATAAAAGAGGACACCATCAAACACACCTCCCATATGACACCTCGAACGAGTGTTTCACTCAGCGAACGGTTGTACAACCAGTCACGAATAAAGGAAACGCACGACAGGAAAGGTACTCACGTCTTAACGGCCAAGATGACACCAACTGCGCATCCCGCGAACACGACGACGAAGATTCCATATGGTAGGAGGCGGTGGAAGTGTCTTCCCACTGTGGGTAAAACGACCGTGAGTTTAGGTGATGAAGATGAGAAATCAGAATGAAAGAACACGAAGGTGGTGTACGTACATCTCCAAACTCGTATAGCGTATAACCTAGAAAAATACCACGTTAGCCATCATCAATTGAGCACGGCAATAGGGAAACAACGAAGATAAAGATAAATGTCCAAGTTAAGCTAAAGCAGCTCGCTTCAGTGGAAACGGCGAGCGTCCAGCGACGAAGACGGAATAGGCGGAGATAAAAGAAGAGGTTGGAAGAGTTGGGAAGACACGTACGTTTGCACAACCACAATAATCCCCACGTTCACCGCTATCTGCAACTTGAACGTCCCAACGATCTTGACCTGTTCTCTCAAGTCGCCGAATTCCGTGATGAGGTAGTGGTACACGACAGCGATGGTGAGGGAGAGGTGAGAGGCGTCGAGGAGGTATAGCGCAGTGACAGACACGCGTTGCCAGAGGTAGTCGTTTGGGTAGCGCGAAAAGTAGATGTAGGTTTGAAGGTTCGTTATGCCGAATAATCTATTGACCACGCCCTTATCGGTGAGCTCTGAGCTCAGGAAGAGAGGGTAAAGAGAAAAGGTGGACGGTGTTGAATAAAGGAAAACGTACATGGCAGCAAAGCAAACACCCAAATACGCAGCTCCAATTGTGTTGTCCAGCGATACCGGTGGTCCAACCATCTCTCTACTGATTAATACGCGTGTAGGAAGTCTAAATCCTAAAGGCGGGCAAGCGTATGAGTGTGGAGTAGACAAAATGAAAGGATAAGGGTGGGGTAAGGGAGAACGAGAGGTGGGAAACACGCACGCGGACGCGAAATTTTATTTAGTGGTCACGATCGTATGAATATATTATACGATCAACCACTGAATCCTGATATGGTGATGCGTTACGGTCCTGCGGGCGGCCGTATGAATAGGTAGATAGGTGGAAAGCGATGGTTGGTAGGTTCCGGTGAGAAGGTGGTAGTAGTTACACAGCGGGGATGGGCGGGGAACCAGAATCCCAGGATGTGGTCTAGAAGACGCGATGGGAGTTGGGGCGAATTCCAATTTGTTGAGAAGGGGATGCTGTTCACATATAAACGAAAGGATTGTGGTGGATACTGGGCGGGGGGAACGCGCGCGGCGGCGTATGTCAGGAAAGATAGGTGACGGGGAAGATTTGCAGCTATACGTGGATCCGGATTGATGAAGTATGTGATGATGGAAAAGACTGAAGAGGGAACAAGACGACAGAAAAACGAGCGGAAGGAAAGTGGAAACCCCAACAGCCAAAAGTTGGCGTCGTTGTTGTGGGGGAAAGGAAGGACCAAGAAAGTTGGAAAATAGAACACGCTTGATGATACACCGAAGTTTTCTGATCTCTCCCACTCAACTCTAGATCTGTGTGTGGAACAAATTATGTAAAAGGGCGGATAAATCCAATGCAAGAAACTGAGAACAGCGAACATACGCACGTGGTTACATTGGCTGCGGCACACTTCACGTCGAGGAAAGGATTGTGACGACGAAGATAATGGGGGGACTAGTATGTCGAGTTAGGCGTTCACAGCGATGTCCTTCGATTGAGAGGAAAAGACACAAGAAGGGAAGATACGAAGGGCAATGACGCAGGAATCCGAAGGATACGGTTGTGGGGAAAGAACACGCCCGATGGTAGGCTGAGAAATTTTCTGATGTCAACGCGTGCAATGCGGGTAAATCAAACACTGCAAATTGAACATACGCACGCGGTTAGAGAGCATGGGAGCACGCCACCATCTGTGTACCCATACGACCATGCTGGTCATCTCTCCCACTTCTGCCATTAGCCGAGCGAAATTCAAACGGTGAGATCCCCTGGGAATCTGAGGCGGGGTGAAAGCGAGCGACCGGGATTTGATGAAATTTGCCAAGTAGCGTGGTGGGCGGTGATACATACGCCGAAAGCTAACGCTAAAAATAGAGGGTGGTAGGCATGTGTGAGTACCATCAAAGTACTCTAGGCGAATGTAAGTTTGGAATAGGCCACGAGGGGACAATAAATGAAAACATACCAACAAAGGAGAACCTCGGAAGATTCGATTCAGGAGAAAAACGCAAGCGGGGGGTTGGGTGCTTCGGGTTGGCGTAGGTTCAATGTAGAGTAGGTGAGTTTTCAAAGCTTCGAGTCTCAGATCACAGGCCTCAGGCCTCAGTACTCAGTACTCAAGAGCGTTGAATCTAAAGAAGTGAAATGCAGCGAGTACTTCACTGGGCAGTGGTTCAGTGTCAGAGTTGGTTCCTGAGGCGAACGATGGTTCGTTGAAAATGGGGATTGAACTCACGTTGAACTCACGCTCCCCTTCGGCACCGCCCACGTTCAGTCTTGAAATTTTAGCATTAACGTTGACGGTACCACATGAGCGAGCTTATGGCACCGTGATGGATGGAAATGAGGCTTTGTGCCTTGGTAGAATTAGAGACAACGAAGTGTCTAGATTCCGAAACTGACTGTGGGACATTCGTATTGACCGTGAGACGAACCTTCCGAAAACGTTGCAAGCGTCTTGCTTGGCGGAACTCGTATTTAATCCCCCTAACTAGTTGCCCCTGCAAGACTTCCATTGGTCGATGGAAGGGAGGAGGCAAGCGAAGCTGATTATACGAGGTAGGTGATCTGGACGCTTGAAGATGGGAAGGTATGTGACCACTTAATCGCTTTGCTGGATCCCAATGACGAGGAAGACCGTTCATCAACAAATGCTCCTACACAGGTTCTCGTCCTTCCCTCATGACCCAGCAAATCGTTCCTCGATCTCCATGCCATTTGCACATTCCTAGCCACCGAACTATCCGAACACGCTTTTGGGAGTGGCGACCTATGACTAGGCTGGCGATTTCCTCGGCTAGAGCCTTTGACTAGACACCTGCGCGATCGTCGTTGAGAATGCCCTTTTAGTCGCTTATATCCGCTCAGTATTCTCTCTTTGTGTGTATCGCTAATTGCCGGCAGTGGCAGGCGGAGGCGAGTGGTTGATAGCAGCCGATGAGCCAAAGATAAGCGTCATAGGTCCGCTTGACTTGTACGCCCCAACGTTCGTGTCCGTAGAAGCGACCTACCTTCCCAGTTTCGCTACGCCGTTGTTGAAGCTATCCGTGCAAATTGACAATCACGATGCGATTCCCCGTATCTATCGAGGGGAACCAATGCTGCCCGCGTTAGTCCAGCCATGGATCTCCTTCTCTCATTTACACTACATCCAGCGAGCACAGGGTCAATGATCGAGCACCATGTCCATTGGTAGCTACGTTCATGTATTTGTGACCAATCCGAATGGTATATTCAACTTGACCTAGTAAACGGCAAGTACTTGAGAATCAGTGGGTATATCTCAGGCCTACGACGGAGCAAGAAGTGCGTACCTTCTTTATCTCCATTAACGCCTGTTTCTCAATCGCCTTCTGTATGTTCACTTCCTTCCCCTTACGGGTATCAATTTGTCTTTGACACTCCTTACATGCAGCTGGCTCGAGAGGGAGTGACCCTAACTTCAGCCCAGCTGTCCGCAGAAAGGGGATAGGAGCGCAACCTCTTGATTCTTCGGCAATATCTGCGATCATGGGTTTCCACGCTATTGGGCACACCACCCCGCCAGTGTACAAGGAGCATTTGTGCCCACCATACAGGCAGAAGACTGCGCAAGCATCTCCCGGAAGTGGGGGAGGGTAAGCGATCTCAAGGCAAGCGGATAGAACTTTCTGACGACATTTGATGTGGAAGTGGAACAGCTGATGGTATTCACTGATGTCCAGGTCATATGCGTCAAGGGGAGGCATCTTCTCGAATAACTCATCCATTGTGAAGGATAGCGATGCCTCCGCAGCAGCGCATGCGACGACACCCCATCTATATTGGCATGCAAGAGCGAAGGCTTTCATGGGGGTTTCTTTGATAATTGATTCGCCCAGGACAAGGTAGAGCTTCTCCATTCGAGCGGTAACTGCGACGAGTTTCAGTTTATACGCAGCTTGAAGGACTTCCTCGAATGATTCGAGGGTCTTGATGGAAGGATCTGGGACGGGGTAACAGTAGCGTAAGATGCAATCAAGAGTGGTAAAGTTCTCTTCCAATTGGATCGTGCGTGTAGAGCCAATTGGTAGGGAGGGTGATGGTGCCAGTTCCTTATGATTCCCATCACTGGATTGCCTTGGCGGGGTTAATCCCAAGAGGACTTGAAAGGTTGGAGAGGCGATGAGGAGAATGGATGTATGGACTCGGAAGCGAGCATGATCAGAGGAAAGAAGGATGAGATCCCCACTCGAATTTTGTTCGAAAGGATGAGAAGCGCGGGGGGGCTCGTAATAATCGAAATAATCGTAAGGACCAGGTAGTCTGACTGAAACACAAGATGATGGTGGGGATGAGTTCGCCATGACGGGGGTCGACTTGAGAATCGAGATGCTTGTAAAAACCACCATATTTATAGTTGTCGAGTTGAAGCTAATGCCAATGAGCGTAGTCACTGCTCAGCGCTCAGCCCTCAAGGCCTCAGCCCTCAGTAACAGTCTTCCTTTCGCTAAGTCCACCAAGGAGGTTCGAAAAGCTTGTCCAAGATTAGAAGTCACTGAGGGAGGCGCAGTCGTTGTGATAGGGACGTGTCCGGTTAGCTCCAATGATTGGAGTGAGTCGAGTCGAGTCCAGAACATCCAAGCAAATCGGAGTAACTGTATTGATTTACCGCATAGCCAGTGGAGATTTTGAGTTTCTGAAGGAGGGGAGCGGGGACGAAAAACACAGTGATCAAGTGTTCGATCCATAGAGGACCGCAGATTATCTGCACCTCTTGGAACCGATGAATCTCAGGCACCAAAGCTGGTGCCAACCTGTCGAAAGTCGTAAGCGTGCACCTGCCCATCGAATCGTCTATAGTGACGGTCAAGGGTGAAGTCCTCGAGCGTCGCAGCGATTCCCTCAGCCACAGAGGTTGGTCTAAGGATACCGCCGCCCACAGCTGCGGAGTATCCAGACATATTCGCCGCCAGTAGGTGCAGACGCTTGCAATATCCCGCAGAGTTACAGTGATGTCTGGTGCGTTTTCGTTGGCAACGAGGAAGATTTTCGACAGTATTTCGTATGGAAGCTTGCAGATAGCAGCGTGCATGTTTCGTCGTCCAAGGAGACGTCGAACGATCATCATGTGGTGTTGGACTACCTCGTCGATCTCGCGTCGAGCTTCATGGTCAGTGGTGGTGCCCTGTTGGTGGTGATGCAAATTTTGGACGGTGAATCAATTGTAAAAGCTTCGCCTTTGAGTCAGAAGCATGCTCACCATTTCCAACTCAGACGATATTTTCTAGGAGTTCAATTGTAGAGAAAAATGAAGATGAGCGAGTGAAAACAAGCCGGGGGGACTCTGATACATAAGCTGTGGACATCGAAGCTGTGGAGGTTAGCTGTAGAAGGGCGCTCTGACTGCTGTGTAGCATTGCCGCTCTCAAAGCGCACCGAATGAAAGCTTGATCAACATTGAATCTTGTGACAAATTGTTAGCGTCTTCTCTATGTTTGGTTTGGTTTCTTGCTAGGCTTCGTTGAGCCGTGATTCCATCGGTCAGCGTTCAACTAGGCAATGTCAGGTTCCGTTTTAACTAGATGCTAGTGGGCTTGAATGTCAAAGTAGCTTTATATAGCATGCGAAGCGTTCTCCGTGTATGTATACATTGATCTCAGCTTTTCGCAACGAAAAACAAGTCCAGGAGACCCCTGGGATTTGAGGAGGACTCAGGAGCCGTCTTGCCGAGCTTCCGCAATTGACTGTGAGAGTCTTTTATTGATCGTGAGAATGCCTCCTCATAAGCTCAACAAAATGGCAATCACCAAAAGTTGAGGTTATCTTCAACGCGTTATCCATGCCACAAACTCAACCTCAAGGACCCCCGCGCACATAGCTAGACGGTCGAAGACATAGATGCTCACCCCAACTATGATGTAGCTCTGACCATGCGCTTACTGAAAATCTCTCAGACAAAACAGATGGTTCATCGAGCTCGTTGCTTTGGGCTGAACGTTACGTTCGCTTCATTGCAAGGAAAATCATGAAACCCTCTACTCCAGCGTCTTCCGATACTGCAGACTTGGAGAGGTTTCCAACAACAAACTTCGCGCCTCCTGTTGGATCTTCTCTTCGGCTTGGCACCCGTTCCTCAACTTTCATTACGGCTGGAAACCTCAAAGAATTGCCCCCCATGCTCCGTTCACTTGGATGACGAGCGACGCCGGAAGGGATGAAGCTGGAATTGCCGCGTTAGAGGATGGATTCCTTCGCCGTGGGCAGATGGGAATGGCTGGGTCGTGGTTATGCTGTAGGGCTACAGACGATGAAAGGACCGTGTGATGAAGATGGAGAAAGCTGGATATAAGGACGAGGAGGACGTCTCGAGTGCTGCCAGTACGCTTGGCCGTCCCAGCTACACTTTGGCGGACTTCCCCGGGTATGGAAGGATGAAGAAGACGATCGACGCGTCGATTCAACCAGATGATATGTATCGACCGCCGTCTCCATAGCACTAGATTCTGGAACGCATCATCCACTCCGGGATCATCGATGTACGCGGCTTACCTGTCGGGTTCAGGCGGATTTCGACGCCGCGACCGCTGGTACTATCGGAGAGGTAGTCTGCCCCGTTCTGAGCCACACCGCAAGCTCGAACCTTTACGGTCTTCGGCTCCCCCACCTCATCTTGCGATGCCACCGCTTTCCTCAACATCGTACCCATCGAGCTCTACCCCTCGCTTGTCACCCTCCATCATCGCTGGTTCCATATGCGCCAACGCTCGCATTTGAACATGATCTTCAGCCATGTTCGGAGGGCCTGCTTCGATGTCATGAAGCTCCAAAGGTACGCCTTATACACTTGATGGGAACCTAGAGGCTTCAATGATATGTTGCACGGGGAGAAAGGACATGGCATAGCCCATGACTAGACGATATTCAGGATCCGCTACATCAAGGAGGGAGAGGTGGCTTGGGATACGGTCTTCGAACGGAATGCGGCATCGGCGGAAGTGGTGGTGTTGGTTGGAGATTGGAGGTAGGAGGTAGGAGGTGACCGGTGACCGGTGATGGTGATGGGTAATAGCGATGAAGATGACGATGAATACGACGATAAAGACGGACCCTCCTTTTCCTTGCCGTGTTTTCTTGTGTAGCGATCCTTTGTACTCCCTCTTTGTGCTCCTTGTCACTCGTTCGTCCATCAAGCCTTCCCCGTCGTAGCCTTGCTCCACGATTCCTCTTCCTCGCGCTCGTTCATGGCCTCGTATTTACTTCATTGGTTAGCTACTAGCCGTCTTATCTCCGTCTTTCGTCGGTTACATATGTTTGTGGAGAAGTAAAAGTAAAGTAGAAGTAAAAAGCCTACTGTGTGTACTTACCTAGAGTCTTCGTTGAAAAAAAGTGAAACCACAAGGTCATGAACAACGCGTGTTGGATTCGCTTCATACGTAACTACACTTCCCGTTACATGCGCCACCTCAAGCTGGCTCCATGCTCCTCCTCTCTGACTCATCATTGCATCCGTATCTGTCTACTCATTCGCCGATGGGAGCTCTTCAAACGGCGCGACAAGCGCATCCTACCCTCTTTCATCCCAATCAAGCTCTGTATAGAGTATGCCTTCAAGCATTTCCCGTAGGAAATGGGAATATCGCAGCCCGAAATACGCAGTTGCAAACGCGTTCCACGCTTGTGGTGGGACTGACATACGCGAAGAAATTGAGCCCAGTCGCGTGCCGTTGATTGATAGTCCCAAGATATGGAGATTTCTTCCAGCTCCCTGTGGATGAACCTCCCACTTTGATGTTCAAATGAAGCTGAGGGTACCACTGCAACGGATTGAAGAAAAGCTACCGTATCCACATGAAGTTCCCTCAGTTTTGAAAAGAGTGGGATTTTCTCTGACCAGGCCAACGCTTCCTCGTCTTCCATGGGGCATTGGATTTTGAGTTTGTGGATCTTGCGGAGCGGGAGTGAGGCAACGAGGTCAACCCGGTTCAGCTGGCGTGTTGGAAAAACAAGGCATAGGCTGCAGATGTCGTTGTCAGCACCATCCACCACGCCTACACCGAGACTAGTCGTGTCGGAGTGATGACCGTCAACTACGCGGACGTCGAGGGAAGGGGAGGCATGAGAAATCCATCGTGCGATGAGAGATTGGAGAAGAGCGAAGTTTGTTTCGCGACTCGTTTCATCAGTCAGAGTCACAATATTCAGCCAAATATTTGTTGCGGCTGGTAATTCCAGAGAGGAGAAGAGTTTCAATTCTCTGAAGCCGCTCATTGATATGGACAGTGATTGGAGATGGGCAAGGGAGATTGGCAATTCACCCACGACGACAAAGGGAGAAGGCGAGGAGACCTCCTGAATGTCCACGGTCTCTATCCGTGGTGTATTTCGGAGGAGGTCAATCAGCCATGGTACTGAAAGGTGATTCCCATATTCCCAGTTATTAATGCGCAAGTTAACCAAATTCGGCATAAGAGATGTGGTCATTGGGAGGGCATTATTGAGGTGCAATGACCGGAGAGAAATCAACTCGGGCCATAAATTTCCGAGAATTGTGCCGGGCTTCATTGTCATGATAACATCCTGCAGTAGGGGAGCTGGCAGCGCAAAGCTTCTGCGAAGGAACGAAGAGGCAGCGGTGTCGGCATCGTAATCAACCTCGCGTATGTCAACCTTTGTGAACTTGCTTGTCGCTGTCACTACAATCGAGGCAGCCCTCTCCACATCTTCGTCCGAGTTGCGTCCATATCGCCCCCAAAGGTAGATATTCAATGGGCACCCTTGCGCGCGACTTAGCAGTTCGGCACACCAGCGGGGATGCTCGAAGCATATGATAGTCCAGAGCTGAGGAGTTGCCAGACAAATTTGCCTCCACTGGGCACAGACGCTAGCAAGATTCAGTAGATTATCTGTGATCATCCAATCATCCGCCGTGGCGAGTATGAAGAGTTCGGCCAAGATCTCGTTCGGGAGCTGATAAACGGCTGAGTAGGTGTTCCGTCGCTTGAGTAGCCGACGAACGACGACCATGTGTACTTCGATCTCCTCATCGATCTTGCGTTGAGCTTCAACGTTGGTCGAAATAGCCTATCCATTCAAATTTCGGACGGTCGATAAATTAGAGCAAAGTTGGATTGGTGTAAGAGAAACGGTACCGACCATTTTAAATGGAAATGTGCAACTCAGAATTTTTTGTGACTTCAATGCGGCAGAGGTGAGCAGATGGACGCAAGATGACAAAGAGGAGAAGAGCGCAAGAAGAGCGCTCAGTGTAGCGCCTGGTATTATTTACAGCGGTCCCGGCCTTCATCTATCTGTGTCTTCCTTAGGCCTGATATGGAGGTAGCTAGTCGATCAGGGAAAATTTGGAAGGCATTTTTCCTGGAGGTACGTCGAATCCTGCTTGATAACAGGCCTTGAAATAATCCCCTGTGTTTCCGACTCCCTGCCGAGATTCCGTAATTGACCGTGAGAGCTTCCTTCTGACTGTGGGAATAGATCACCCGTCAAAGTAATTTTGTGAAGGCTTTCTCGACTCTGTTCTCGACTCTGTTCGACTCTTCAAACTTCCCAACAATATCTTGAACGCGATGTCTCTGTCCATGCTCCAAGAGCGCTCAACCTACAACGAAACCTTCACGCATAACCAACCAGGTGAAGCTATAAGGTGAGACTTAGCCCTGTGATATGGCGTTGGCCGTTTGCTTACTGAAAATGCCCCGACAAGACAGATGGTTCATGGAGCTTGTTGCTCCGAGCTGAACCTTATGATCGTCCGACCGGAAGAAAACTAATGACCTCCCTCAACTCTGGATATTCTGAGCCTACGCCCGCTGCCTACCAGAAGATGTCCACGCTGCACATCTCGGTGACTTGTCGTCCTTTTTCCAACGACGACCTTCGAACCTCTCTTTGCAAGTTCTCTTCGGCTTCGAATACGGCCGGAAGCCTCAAGGAACTACCCTCAAGCACCGCTCACTTGAATGGTGAACGACGCTGAATGGTTGGAAGTTGGAAGAATCATGTTATAGCATGGACTTCGTCGCCGTGGACGGGTGGAAATGATCGGGTCGTGGTTGTACTGGACGGGTATGGACGAAGGGTGTATGATGAAGATAGGGAAACTGGATACAAGGACGTATCGAGTGCTGCCAGGGCTTGGCCGTCCCAGCTACACTTTGCCGGACGTTTCCGGGTATCGAAGGATGAACAAGACGAAGATAACGGGGATCGTTGACGTCAGCATTCGTGAGCCTCTTCATGGACATGTCCAATCTTCCTCCGGTCTTGAGTTCGAAGGACCTTTACTGGCCCCGCTCCCAGTCCCTTCGACCCAAATTTCCTGGACGTCAAATCAAGGTTCTTGGATCAATACACGACTGCTTACCTTGGCCACCTCCTTCACCACCAGACTCAAACCCAAACGGACCTTTCACCAGTCTCTTACGAGTACCTCAAATGCGACCGGTTTTGTGCGGGACTTCAGCGCTTCAGCTCGTACCCCTTGACATATGCGACTCTCTGAAGATTGAGTGCCGTCCCAGCTGGGAGTCATGGGCCAAGTGGAGACAACGTTGGAATCAGAGGGCTGGAATGGTGGATGTTGGAGGTGGGTCGGTGATGGCGACGAAGTACAAGAATCGCTTGTAACATCGACTGACGATGAAGGCCACGAACTCAGACGGATCTTCAAGCTTCAATCTCCTCCCCTCTCTCCTGCTTTCAACCCAACCACTTACAACGCTCTGACGCTCCTGGCCCATCGTCTGCGATGACACCTTTTGCGATCAAGCTACCCCTTACACAACAATCGGCACAAGCCCTTGTACCTCTCATAACCCTCATTACCGTCGCCCGTGAAAGCTGGGAATGGGAATGGGTTGTTGTTTGACACAGCTTCTCCTGCCTTACGACTTTGGTCGTCCGCAAGGACGATAATATGGATGGTCGAGGCTGACGAGCGGGTGGAATCAAAAGGTCGGCTATGAGGTCTGGTGAGGTTAGTAGGAGGAAGGCGATGACGCTGTCGATGAAGACCATAACGAAGACGGGGTCAACGGCAGTGTCTCATCATGCCCGCCGACGGAATCCATGCCCCCGAACGAAGTCAGTGTCCCATCCATCGAGCAATTTCACTCACGCTCCGTCGCTCCCAGTACCACCTTCACTACCACATCACCATGGTCGCAACTTCCAAGCCATGGCACTGATCAGCCTCGAAAGCGACGGACCAATACCATGGCTTTGCAGCCACTGTTGGTATAACGAACTCAGCCCTTAGCTCCGAGATCGGCGCCTGCTTTCGGGGTAGGAGAGGCGAGAGGGTGAGGTGTCGGCGAAGATGAAAATGCCGATGAACGTGACGATGAACATGGTCGATTTAGCCCGCTCCTCTTTAGAGGTACCATGGTGTAGGAGTATACGCCTCCACCTTTCGAATTCGATAGCTCAACGAACCGCCGCCGTTACACTCATACGGCGCCCTCAAATCGCCGGTATCTTGGAGGGGGATGATGAAGGCCACGGTGGCAATGCCTATTCCAATATCTCCACCTCAAGCCCATCGTGACCGTCACTTCCGCTGCTGTCGATGACGCTGACGACGCTGCGGACTCCCACACAGCCAAGTTACATTGGGAACCCAGAGTGTAGAGTCCACCTCGTCTTGTACGTTCGGCGTTGGGCGTTTGGTTTACCCACGAACACCCCATGTATCTGCTTCTCTCATATTGGTATCATCCACGTTCTAACCTCCTTCTCCCAATGACACCCTCCTCTTATCGAAATGTATATTCTTATTTCCTTACACCTGGGATTGATTCGGACTTTCTACTTGCTTTCTACCACTCCACCTCATCCTCTTGCCGCTATCCTTATACCGGTATTTTCATTATCTGTCCCCACCCCGTGACAGCCTGCCTCTTATCTGCGCCGTCGTTGGCCTCCGTGCTCATCCTTGTGTCCCTCTTCCTCTCTCTCTCCTTGCCCTCTTTTCTGCTCTCGTCCTCGACATTCTCGCGGCTTATTTCGATACCTTTTGTTCCTCATATTTGCCGCCCCATACATGTATTACGGCGGATACAAACATAAGGAGTACTCCACCCGAATGACCTCATCCGGATCGCTAGGAATCTCATCAAACCCTTGCACATCGGCACCAAACTCTTCTGAATCCCAATAAATGTGTCCATCAAAGCATTGCCTAACCATTTCTGACTTGGTACGCCGTTTAAGAGAATCCACATGATACATTGAGGTACCAATCTCTCTTTGGATCTCCAAGCGTTGCACGGGCTTTCCAAGCCGCTGGCGAGCTATGAAAGTGCGAATGAATTGTGCCCAGTCATCTGGGTCTGATTGCGAATTACAGATGACGACGATTTCCTCCAAGTTCGGGTTGCAAATATGAGCTTGCGCGTTCGGGGAGGGGTTCCTCGCAATCGACTCGAGGATAGCTATGTCCTCCACCTGGACGGATCGGAGATTGACGAAGTTGGGAAGGAAGTTTGACCAATCGAGCGGATCGCTGATGGTTTCCAGGCTAAGACTGTCGACCTTTTCCAATGGGATTGAGCCAACCAACACACTAGGCTCCCAGAACGGTGGTGGTAGTTCAGGGATATTTAGGTAGAGGAGTATGACTCGGGTCTCGCTATCCAAGACTTTGATGCGGCAGATACCATAATTGTAGTCAACAATGAGGGAGAGAGATGATATGGTGGATGGAACGCGGTTAGAGATAAACCTTTGGAGTGGGGAGATATCCGTCTCGGGGTCGAATGGATCTCCCTCATTGTCAAACTTGACATAGCAAAACGTCGAGGTTGGAATTTCGAGATACGAGAAGATTTCGGAATCTCTCAAGTGACAGAGGGTTAGACGCAGGTATCGCAGGTTTGAGAGAACTACGGGGAAGGCACCAGGGACCGAAATGGGAAAATTGGAAGATACGGTGCGGACTGTGACGTCTTCGAGTGCTGGTGTATTTCGGAGGAGGTTAACCAGCCACGGTACTGATAGGCAATTTCCTATCACCCCCGTGGCAATGGACAAATTTGTCAACATTGGCATATGGGGGGCTGTGACGGGGAGAAAGCCAAAGAGCTCGAGCGACTGGAGCGAGATCAGGCTGGTCCAAAACGTTTCGAGCATACTGGGGCGATTATCTTCGTCTTGGAAGCCCGTCCCGATTTTGAGTTCCCGAAGCAAGGGAGTGGGAGATTGGCAAGTCGGGCGGAGGAGAGAGGAGATGAGGAGATCAACTGATGGATGAGCGCAGGTTATCTTGACATCTTTGAATCGGTGTATTTCAGGTACCAGAGCCGAAGCCATGGCTTCGACACGATCAGGCCACCAAAAGAGGTTGACATCGTCGTCCTCTCTGTACGAGAAGGTGACAGTTAATGGTGACTCCTTTGAACGTTGAACGGCTTCGGTAAGCCAGAGTGGCTGGCGGTAGGATATCGCCGCCCATTGCTGCGGAGTATCCAAGCAGATTTCCCTCCAACGTGTGCAGACGCTTGAGATACTCAGCAGGGTATCTGTGATTTCGACCGCGTCTGCATTTGCTACCAGGAAGATTTCGGACAGGATCTCGTCCGGAAGCTGGCATATCGCAGAGTATGTGTTCCGTCGTGTTGATAGACTTCGAATTAAACCTTTGTAAACCTCGATCTCTTCGTCGATCACGCGCTGCGCTTCAAGATCGTTGAGGATGCCCTAAGAGTGAGAATCAGGACGGTCAAGAAATTGGAGACAAATTTGCAAGAGTGCCTAAGCGTGACTCTCACCATCTTATGATCTTAAAGGGACTTGAGTGACGGGCGAGAGCTGATGAGAAGGTCGCAAGGAGGGCAAGAAGCGGTTGGACGCCAGTTAGAGAAGGGCGCGGAGCGTAGCGCCGTACCTCTGTTCGAACTTCGCTTGGCTTTCCCAATTGTCACCGCTTCCCATCCATCAAATGTGATCTTGCTCTGCGCGAGTCTTAGCAAGGATGACACTTCCCAAGCACGAATTTTCGCCTGTTCAAAGAATGAAATAATTACCTCATTATCCGTCAACGTTTCAGCAGGAGCCCGGGGACGTGCTGTCAGATACACCATCGCAGCCAAGACGTTGAGAATCTATCTTTGAGAGTACATACATAGGTTAGTACCATCCACTCGCACTTGTATTGATAGTTTGGATTTGAATTGAGAGTACATGACGGCAACATGACGGCTTCAAGTTTTCCGTTGTCCCTCTAAAGCCTAGATGACGGTGCTTTACAGCTGTATAATAATATGTGCAATTCCATATTTGACCTGTCTCGGAGCGAGTCGGAGGAGGAGTTAAACTGCAGCATTGCTCGAAGATGCAAGAACTTAGGAGCATCGCGAGGTCACTCCTATGATTCGAAGGGGCCAAGATTGACTGTGGGAGCGGGAAGACATCCGTGTGAAACGGAGGTCCGCGTAATTTTTGAGTTGTCGCTCCAATTTCGACCAAGCAATGACCAAGTTGCGACCAAGTACCAACCTCAAATACCTTCCTCATCGGTGCCCCACCTGCGAAATCTTTCGGTCTTCTGTTTCTATAATGGCATGGTACCTGGCTCCCTACATTCTCGTATCTACATATTCTTGACGCCCTCTCCTACAGATATCATCAAACCTACGACGCCTTCAGGGTTCCTTTCATGGGGCTAACAAAATCACCACCTCCCGGTAACACAAGTAACGGGATACGTCAACAAAGAGAACCGAGCTGGATGGGGTTTCCTAAGGATGGTGGGGTGACGAAGAGGATCTACGCGCCTCTCGTGCTGCAAGGAATCGGCTTCGCCTCGATTTTGGACTCGAATGCTTCCGTTCGGCTCGAAGACCGTCTGCCAGGTGGGAGCTCTAGGGCTTGGAACCTTTTCCATCGGACGTTCTTCTACGCCACAGCGCTCAAATGCTGGTACTCCGAAGCATTCTTCCTCGATGCTATCTGGAATAATGCCCATACATTACGGCTGTTCAAACATCTCTCATCCATCTGTTCGCAAGACTTATCTGGTCTTCAATCACCACCTACACCTATACCCCATCCTTTCCTCTCATCCAACAAGGCCTTCGTCATTTGGCTATCTCTTAGCAGCCCTCTTGTCGTTTATCAGACGTGCTCGAGCTACGGAATCGTCGCTAAACGGCGCTTCCCGGAACTTGGATGGTAGAACATGGTCGAAGCTCATGGGTTTGGCTGTTTGTTGAGGCTGTCGCGAGAAATGTCTCTGATGAAGAATCGCCGTACTCAGGACCCGAAGATCCAGATGACGAAGACGAAGAGAGCAACCTACGCTTCCTCTAGCATGCTCCTTCCCATCTGCACGCCGCGCCGTCTGCTCTCAGATCCTGGCTTGCTCGCGGGTTATCGGGGGTGGGGGTTGTGTACTGAGATGCTACTGTGAAGAAGGGAGTGTTGATGAAGATGGGCTATGGGTGTTGACTGACCTGCGCTGGGAACGAGCAAGACGTTCCGTGGTGTCATCAGGCAGTCGATCCTTACCAAGAGGGGCCTTGGCTTCGCAGTGGAAAGGGCCCAACTGGAAGGGGACTTCTCCTTCGATCATCCCAACACGTGTTATCGTTATCCCGCCGTGACTATCAATGCCATTGTCCTCCTCGATACTACGCCCATCACACATTTCCCTTTCGTTCGATTCTCTTTCCCTCCAGTTTTACCTGCGACAAAACCCCCGGCTAGGCTCAACTGAACATACCCCACCTTCCCATCACTGAACCTCAGCAGATGAGCTATTCGCAAGCTCTCCTCGGCGTCTGGTCCTTCTTCGGGGGCTAACGAGTTCATGCCGTGAACTTCGTACCGTGAAGGTGGCGGTTTGGATTCATCGGGTTCCTGGGTTGATGTTTCAAGTTTGGCTAAGGATATGGCGTTCATGATGGGTAGGAAGGCGAGGAAGAAGGAAGAACAAGAGGTAGTTGAAGTGGTGGGGTGGCAAGGCTATTGACGACGGGTGGATGGGAGGCGTAAATTGACGATGAAGCTACGACATGGGTTTCAAGCTCGGACATCGACGTTCGAGCGTCGATTGGCCCCCACCAGTCGTTGATTCAAAAGCAGCGTCAGCGCTGCGACACCAATCACCTGTACCCACGAACTAGAGTATGATCTCGTATCCACGGTCCATTCATCCGTATTCCCGCCACGGCATGTCCTACCTGACACACACCTCTATCTCCAACGACGAAGGCTTGCTCTCCGTCAGGTCAGTCTCGCTTCGACGTTCCCCACACGAAGGATCCCTGGCTTTCCCTGGTTCGTGTTCTAATGGTTGTGCTAGTGTCCTCCGCGACAGCACCACGTCGGCGTGGGCTGCCAATGCGATGAAGCGAGCTATGATGTCCTTCTCAATGAGCTGGTGTTCGAGTGGGATGGGTGGGGTACTTAGCTGGGCTGTCGACGTGTACAATGCCGTGGGTTCGCTACAATGAGGATCGGGGTTACAGGACCTTGGAGACGTAGGAGGGAAGCACAAAGGTTTCGATTTCGTACTTACTGAGACGTTCATCGTAAGTATCCCTTTTCCTCTCTCCTTCTCTATCATAACGCTCACGCGCGCTCCATTTATTACCCCATAGACTTCATATTTCACCCACGATGACTCTGCGAGAGCCTATGACCACGCGGAACCCATGTTCGACTGATCGGAGCGGGTTATGAGGATCTACCACAGTTGCTCTCATTTCGAGCTGGGAAGACAGGAGGCTGGGTGAAGGAGGACTGAAGGAGGTCATGAGAGTAACAGCGGTGGCGGTTTGATCCCTCACGTATCATCCATAATTACTCTATTTCTTTCGTACCTCCACGTCCCATCGTTCACATATCCTATGTATGAAGGACTACGACGACTGCTATCACCTCTGTGCGCAGATACACCAAGGCAATCTGCCTAACCGCTCATCCATTGCATGCACTACCATATCCCTAATTGGCGGCCAACCATTCAGA
The DNA here is from genome assembly GCA_002583695.1 of Pleurotus salmoneostramineus. NCBI lineage: Eukaryota > Fungi > Basidiomycota > Agaricomycetes > Agaricales > Pleurotaceae > Pleurotus > Pleurotus salmoneostramineus. Next base: position 29,802 of record BEWF01000437.1, read on the forward strand.
TGCCTCTCCGTCAACACTGAGCTCTTCAAATGCTTCAACGGGACCGTTTAACACTTCTCCACGACCATCCCAGTCAAGTTCTGTCCACACTTTGAGATGCTGAACATATGACCTCGGGATTTGGCAGTCTAAAAGCTTCACTTGCCGTATGGGGTTTCCAATTTGGTGGCGGGCTCGACATATGTGGATGAAATGCGCCCAATCGTTCGGCGATGAGTCTTGATCATCGAAAATGTAGATCTCTACTAGTTTGAGGTTGTATAATTTGAATGAAAGTGACTTAGAGATGGAGGAATGCCGGCGGTGCCGTGCCATGGAATGCACGACTACCACCCTGTGCGCCCTGATTCTTCTGAGGTTCTTGAAGAGGGGAAGGAAGTCCCACCATATCAGCGCGTCTTGAGTACTCCCTGAGAGGGTGAGTTGGTGGATGTTTTCGAGCGGTAGCGGCCTCAGGAAAGTCGCAGGCTGCCTAATCGTCCTGGGTAGATGGTCGATGCGCAAGTTAAGGAGTATGGATTGCGTCTCAGCATCCCTCACTTCAAGCTTCTGCCGGTCATAAGAGTGGCGATTGATTACATGGAGTGATGTCGTATTCAAGGGAATGCGACTAGATATAAATGCTTTGAGGGGGGAGAGATCGGCTTCGGTGACGATAGGAGGGTTGTAATTATCAAAATCGATGTGGCCAAATAGCGAGGTTGGAATGTCAAGGTGCGAAAAGATTCGCGAGTCCCTCAGGTACTGAAGCCTGAGTAGTAGGGACCGTAGGTTGGGAAGGGATATGGGAACGTCGCATGTGACAGGAATCAGGAGAGCCGACGACACCGTCTGGATGATTGCATCCTCCACCTTGGGTGTATTTCGGAGGAGGTCAAGTAACCACCTCGCTGATAGGCCACTCATTTTGTTCCCCGTGTTTATGTGCAATCTTGTCAGCATTGGCGTGTACGGGGCTGTGGGTGGGAGGATCCCAGACAGCTCTAATGACCGTAGAGATGACAATTCCGTCCAGAACGATTCGAGAAGATGAAGTGATCTTGTTTTGTCTTCAAATTTGACTTCCATCTTCAGTTGCTGGAGCAGAGGAGTGGGCAACGCAAAGCTTGCGCGGAGGAACAAAGAATGAAGAGTATCCAGATAGTCGTCGTAGCACGTCATTGAGAAGTCTTTGAATCTAGGGGTCTCGGGTACCACAATCGGTGCCCTTTGTTCGAGGATGTCTTCATCGAGGCTACATCGGAGCGGAATACTGACGATCAACGGCGACTGCTTCGAGCGTTGGAGCAGATCAAGAAGCGATTCCGGCGAAGGTCCTCCAAGTGAGATTGCCGCCCATAGTTGCGGGGTAGTCAGAGAAACATTCCTCCATCGCGTACAGATATGAGAAATGCTCAGAAGGGTGTGGGTGATGACTTGTGCTTCTGCGTTGGCAGTCATGAAGATTTCGGATAAGAGCTCGTCTGGAAGCTTGTTGACCGGCGAGTATGCATTACGCTGTGTGCGTAGACTGTGAACAATGACCATATGCTGCTCAATTTCCTCATCAATCGCGCGTTGGGTGTCGCGATCGGCGAACATGGTCTGCAACGCGAGTTTAAGACGGTCAATAAAGGTAAACAGGGGTATGAGAACTAGCCTTTGCCCTTTTTCGTGTTTTGAGAGCGAGGGAGTGAGCTTGGGCAATGAGAAGGTGGGACACTAGGGCGAGGTGACAACGTGGTGGACGTTGAATGGAGAAGGACGTTGAAAGGGCGCCAGACTTAGCGCCGGGCATTTGCCAGAGTGACGCTCATGGTTGAAGTTCTTTTTCCTTCTTACCACAAGTCTTCACGTCGCATTTGGTATGAATTTGCCTTGACACGCCTGGATTTCGTGCTCACACACGTCCAGTGGGGAATATCCAAGGTTACATCCGTTGGATCAAATGGTGCGGCATCCTTCTTCAATTCTTTTGATGTTTCAAAGTTGGATGGATCGTGATCCTGGTCGTTTGCTTTCTAGGCGATCTTCACCGATTTTGAAGCTCAGAGCGCTGTTGACGAGGAGATCAAGAAATACAAGAAAATTATCCGCGATCTCCGCTCTCGCAGAAATACATATGCCGCGATCTCCAAGCTTCCAAACGAGATCCTATCCGAGATCTTCGTGGCGTGCACGGTGTTAGCAGAAAGGAAAACTTTCAAGTTCCAGCGATCCATGATTATGGAGGTCTGTAGCAGATGGAGGGATATTGCAGAGAATACCCCTCAACTCTGGTCTCTCATTTCGTTGATGCCACCGTTACTCATCACGGAGTCGCTTGAACGGTCGAAAACGGTGCCGCTCATCGTTGATTGGACGGATATGCAGGAGATAGGCCCGGTCAGGTTGCCCAGTGCTGTGATCCCCGAGACCTACAGGTTTAGGGAACTTCATGTAATCTGGCTTCGAAGCTTCATGCCCGAGTTTGCTTCACTTTTCTTTCCAGCCGATTTCCACCCATGCGCTCCCCTCATGGAAACACTCACAATCCACGTAAACACGTCGCTCGCGCCCGACACGAGCCCCCAGATGATGGTGTCGTTCTGGACCGACTTGGTTTCCCTTCAATCTATGATCCTTGTCAATATCATCCCTTCCACCATCACTCACCTTCCATCTCAAACACACATCGACATCATTATTAAAGAGGAGGGCAACTGTCTGTCCACTCCGTGGGTTCTGCAATTACTCAGGTGTGCCCCAATATTGGAGAGCATCACGATGGGCATCATCTCATCAAATCAACCGGGTACGCTCGCACACGCGGACCCAATCACTCTTCCAAACCTTCGCAACCTGGATTTGAGACTCAAAGACCTTGGAGAGTCAGTACTCTTCCGGGACCTCCACATACCTGCGGTCGCAACCATCTCCATTGATTTTCGAAACAATGATGACGATGATGAAGCCGAAGGGGATCTTCTTTATATCCGTCAATTCATATCTGGTCACTTTTCCACAGACATCTCCCATTCTTTAAGCTTCAAATCATATGCGGATGCGGACAACTCCTGCTATGAAATGATCGTCACACATGAAAATCCAGTTCAAGGTGCCACCAAACCCATCACATTCAGACTATCCATCACACATCTACCTTACGAAGTTCACCAGGACCTCAGGTTCATCAGGTCTCTCCCCATGGAGAATGTTCGCACCTTGACACTGACTGGTAGGATGGAAGATGATCACGGTTTGGCGTGGTCAAACGTCCTACCCCTTCTCACTCATCTCGAGAATGTCTCGGTCGAGAAACTGAGCATACTCCGCCTCATTGCGGGTCCGGACCCGCATTCGTCTACCATCACAAGCGCCGAGTTCAATAATCTCAAGCTCGAGAAGGTTGAGATTGCCTATGACTACCACGCGAAACCCCACGACTGGTCCTTCTTCGCACATCTTTGTAAAGTCCGGCACGAGCATGGAAAGGCCATACCGAATGTGGTCATTCGGGAGTCGTGTATTTTGAAGAGACAGCTACAGGAGTTTGAGGGGTATACAGAGGTTGAGTGGGATGAAGAAGGCTATACAGACACGGAATCCGAGTAGTCGGTCCCTTGAATAAAGACTTCTTTTTCATTTCTTTCCGTTCTTCTCCCGACCGAAAAGGCACGCTGAGCTTCGAAGTCGGTGAAGATAGCTTGTCTTTCGGGTTCGAAAGGGGGCGAGATGGGTTGCTGGATGGAAGATGTGACCACAAAGTAGGTTAGGAAAGGGCGCTAAACGCGGCGCCGGGTTTCCTTCTCCCACCACGATCACGCATCTGATCCAAGACTTGCCCCGCTTCTTCTTCACCATCCAGCTCGCCTACTCCTTCAAGTGGACACTCTCTACGAACACCTTTAAAACCGTCGGAATCATGGTGCTGGTTCCTTCTTTAAGCTTTTGACCTTTGTTCAGTCGTTGATTCATGATCTCAATCTGCCCACCTTAACTATTCCAGGTGATCTCGACAGATTTCGAGGCCCAAAGATCCATCGACGAAGAGATCACGAACTGTAAAGACATGGAGACGCTCCGCCGTCTCTACACACGCAGAAACACCTGCGCCGCGATCAATAAACTCCCACCTGAACTCATCGTCCAAATCTTCTTCACTGCGTGCAATGTTTATACGCTCAATAAGGGAGATGAACTCACGTCTACACGATTTCGGATCATGTGCGTTTGCACTATGTGGAGGGCAATTGCGGTGGCGACTCCCCAGCTCTGGACCTTTGTTTCGCTTAGGGAGCCCCAATGGGTTCGTCCGTCGCTGAAACGGACTCAAACGATGCCTCTCATTGTCGAATACGCGAAAGCGCATCATACACTGGATCGATCTCTAGTAGATAGCTTGAAACAAGAATCATTCAGGTTTAAGGAAGTCCGAGTCGATTGGCCTAGAAACGACGCATCGGATTTGATGGTCCATTTCTTCAACGACCCAACGTTCCATGTTCCCCTTCTTCGAACACTTGTTATCGACATGGACATAGATACGAACCTCGATCACGGGCACTTGAGCGACGAACGAACGACGAAGCCGGCTATACTTGAGGTGTTCTGGACTGGGTTGACCGCGCTGCGGTTTATGAAGCTTTCCAATGCCCTACCCAGTCATACCACGTACCTACCGCATCTGACCCATCTTACTATTGATGTGACCTCTGAAGGGAGCTGCCTCTCCCTTCCGTGGCTGGTCGAATATCTGGAGAACACGCCGATGCTGGAAGATCTTGACATTGGGACCGTCTCTTCTGATCACCCAGTTACACTACCCCCATGTCCGATATCTCTTCCAAACCTGCGATCGCTATATCTGGAGCTCCAATCGCTCAACGAATCAGAGCTCTTCCTTAACCTTGAGATACCATCTTCGCCACCACCATTCATTGAGGTTTACTTCGTCAATGGCGCGATGGATAGCGAAACTAATGCTCAAGATGATCATCTGATTTCTTGTCTTCAATACCTCATCTCTCACGCGACATGCTTCACAGAAGATACAGAGAGCTCATCACCCCCATTGCTTGAAGTCGCCGTGGACACCGGAATGGGAAGAGGCTACCATTTGACCGTTACCGTCGCGGAAAACGATTCATATGAGTTCTTCCTACTCATTCCACGTCTCCCGCCTCAGTTCAGAGGCGAGACTATCCCTTTCACCTCAGCACTCCCCTTAGAAAGGATCCGCGAACTCTCTCTGCGGGGTAGAATGCACAGGAACGAAGTGATTGCATGGTGCAATCTCCTTCCCCGCCTCGTCGAGCTTAGGTATATCTCTGTTGAGAGAGTCAACATACTCCGACGACTGGCTGGATCAGGTCCGTTTTCACGCGCGGCAGAACGACGCGTCACGAGTGCGGAATTCAATAACCGAAAGCTTGAAGAGATTTATGTGGATGGTGACAAGTGGTCGACGCCTCGCGATTGGTCTACTTTCGTTCGAATATGTAAAATCCGAGCGAAACATGGGAATCCCATTGAAGCTGTACAGATTCAGGCTTGTAATACTCTGGAAGAACAGGTGCGTGAATTGGAGCGGTATACGGACGTTGACTGGGACGAAGACGATGGCTAGATTGAACGAGAGGCTAGAGTCATCAATTTGCTAATGGTAGAGGAGAGGCTCAGGGAACCTGATGTTTGTTGCCCAAAGTGCTCTTTTGAAGGCACTCAGACCATTCGGTCTCGTGAAGGAACCACACATATACACATATTATTCTCCGATTCTGCCTTGCTCAGAGCTCCTCGGAATGTTGGAATCGTTCTGGAAGGAGCTTCTCCGCGAGCATGCCTTTCTTACCCTCTGTAACGCGTGTTAAGATCTATGACGGATTTGGATGGCTCAGAGACGCTGAAAGCTCCACGGAAGCTCTAGTACGCATATGCTACTTTAACTTCGTACAAAAGCGCATCCGGATGGGATCATACCCACTCTATTACCTCTGAGAGGGGTAGCTCCTGAGGCCTGAGGCCTTCGACCCCTGTGTGGGAATCAAGAGATCCGTGTGAACGCAGTACATGGACTGATGGGTGTGCTGACGCGCTGACGCGTCCTTCAACGCTTCGACCCAACAACCAGTCACTCACCTTCTGATTCTGATACCACGACGTCTTCACGGTAAGGTTTGCTTTGCGATGGTTGGCTTCACGCTCACTCACATGCGCCTACTTCTCAGGAAACTCATTTTTCTTGTTCATGGCTCTGAATGCCATGAAAGTAACATTCTTGTCCCCACCAGAGTGCGTATGTTGTTTCCGTAAGCTTGACAGCTAATTTAAACTAGGATGTGGTTCTATCAAAAGGGTTCGTCTTTCAGCCTAGAGATTACTCGTCAACGAGAGCCGCTGCAACCAAGTGGAACGATTACGGGACGATGTCGTGGACTTTCCACAGCGCTCGTGTACTATGATATCTCGGACCCCCGCAACGCTACAACGAAGGTCACCAGCGCTGGCTCGAACTCAAGTTCAGCTGCCTCTTCCAAACCCGCCATAATACTCCACGCGCTGAACGAATCCGTCTACATCGCTTCTCCACCCTGGAGAATCCGGCATGCACCTAATATCAACCTTCAAGCTTACGTCCAACCACAACAATCACCACCGCGACTATAATATCTACTAGTAATCCACCCTTTCTTCTCCCACTCAGCCATGGATGAATCATCCGATGTTCAAACCGTCGGTACTCGGTCTTAGAGCTGCTGTTTCTTCGGGCTCTGCTTGGTGATACTGGCTTCAATGTCATTCGATTGGTGTGGAAAGAGGAGACTAGGGCAGAGCCGGAGATGACGAAGAAATTCTGGGGGCAGGCGTCGGGGCAGTCAATTATCCGGTTACATTCTCATCTGGTGCGTCGGGCTTCCTACTTATGCATTGTAACTTACGCTTACAACCCCTCCCCCTCTCTCCTCGCAGCCTCTTCGTCAGCAGCTCCCTGCTCTTGGCCATGACCTCGAACGGTCCGAATACCCTTCCCTCTCGTCTCATCGCCTGCTGCCGTCGAAACCGATCGCATCTACAGAGCTTTAGCTCCCAGCCCTGGCTCCCAAACGCGTTGTCCACTACCCATCCTTCGATTCTCAACGAATGCTCAATCCTTGGGTTCCCTCCCCTCGATACCGCTCGCGATGACGTTCACAGATACGACTGGGAGGACGGGGGAGCTGCTCGTCTGTGTCTATTGGCATCGTTGAAATTCTGGTCGTTCCCATGTCCTCCTAGGTTTCCGAATCCGACCACATGCGTTCTCTCTCCAATCTCCCCGGAACGAGAGCCCTCCGGACGCGAGGCTGCGCGAAGATGCTTATTGATGATCCACAGGATAGCCTCGACAAGCCCAACCTGGTCGCTGTGTATGGAAGGATCAATACGAGACGAGCCTCACCATCTCTATCCTTCCGACGCCTACATGCCTATTACCACCCTTCCTCCGCATCCTACTTTCCTCCCCACTACGACGCCTTGTATTCTCGGTGGGACCAGTACCTGTCGCATTTCGACCCTCCGTCCATCCTCCCCATCGAGGAACCTCAATCAAGATCCAAGATTCGCAGTCACGTCGCACCACCTCCATCCCGTCCTTCGCGTCGTCGTCTTCTCCATCCATGCATTCGTCAGCACCAGGGATCCACCGCTGCCACTGTGATATCGTACGGCGCTCTCTTGGAATCCGCTTCGGGTGATGGTACGACTGTACCTGAAGATGGGTGCTTGATTCACGCTCAAAGTGGACTTGTTCGTCGCCAGGACGAGTCGGATCCTTCCCTGGCTCCATCCATTCATCTTTGGTTCCCTTCTTTCGCTGCTTCCGCACCCAAGCAGTAGCTTGAGGATTCCTTGCCTTCGTGACGCCTAACACCCGCCATAGAGCGACTGTTCCTCTCCCATTCCGCTGCTCGTACCTTTTCCCATCCGGATCGACGCTCAAGCTGCAAGCCTGACCTCCAACTTGCTTGCTCTCTCCTCCGATCAAGGCCGCCGGCGGTCCCGTTCATCGTAACATATTTGCGATCGCCATCAGGCACGCGTTCAGCGATTCCAGTCGGCCTTCTACTGCCCGATGGTGGAATACAATGAGTTCGGGCTAAGTGGCTTTTGTTGGTACTTTGCACAAGTTGTGCACAAGCTAGACGAAGGGGTGGATGTAGACGATGACCGGGGGCAAGGTCGGATCAGAGGTCAGGTTGATTCGATGGTGAGGGGAGCAGGAAGGAGGAGATGAAGAAGGTGGAACCGATCCCACAAGGTCTTGCAATGAATTCGCGCTCGGAACGTTAGAGAGTGAGTTGGAGAAGGATGAGTAGGGACTTCTATCGAACATGAAGAAGAATAGGACGGGGTCAGATGTCCCTCCAGGTTGGCTGAGGACACCAGCCACTGTAGACTACGTATAATTGGTCACCAGACGGTTCGAACTCATATGTAGTGTGTCCCAATAGTGCTACCGTTAGCCTTACCTTATGCTAGGATACTCATTGTTCATACATTTAGTCGATGCTCGTACTTACTTAGACCTGTCACCGCTTTAATTTACTTGGTCATCTACTCCCCGTTCCGTTAATAAGAGCAAGCTGTGGTCGTCTGGACCAACTTAAAAGCTATAAGGACTCGTAGCAATCGTGTTTACAAAATTGCGCAAGAAATAGAGTAGGATGTCTTCACTTTCTTCGAGACTCGGAACCCGGCGTGGCAAGTACAAATGTCTGAGACAAGATCTCGTTTGGGAGCTGGTTTACTGGCCGAATATTCGTTCCCCCGTCTGCGTAGACGGCGGATGAGGACCATATGCTTCTCGATCTCCTCATCGATTTCGCGTTGGGCTTCGAAGTCGGTTAGGAAGGATTGGGTTGTGGGTTTGGAACGGTCAAGAATTACGGAGATATGTGTAGAAGTACAGTTCTTACCGTGCTTGACGCTTTTGACTATGTGAGAGTGAACTTGAACTTGAACGGAGATAAGACGAGTCGCTGGATGCAAGGTGGAGGTAAGTTGGAGGAGGGCGCTAAGCGTAGCGCCCGGTACTGTTTTGGACAGGTGGCGTTCTGGCGGCGACACATCTTTCCTTCTAACCACGAGTCATCGTGTTACATCTGGTGCGATTCCGCCTTGACTTGCCCACCTTCTACACTCATACTGCTTTAGCGTGAAATATCAAGTTTTCTTACCGTTGGAATGATGGTGGGCAGGTCTTCTCTGATGTCCATTGAAGGTTTAATTGATCAGGATTCCGTTCTGTCGTCGCACCGGATATGTTAGGCAACCTTATCCGATTTCGAGGCTCAAGCCGCCATTGATGAGGAGATCAAAAAGTACCGCGAAATTATCCGCGGTCTTCATACACGCAGGAACACACACGCGGCGATCTCAAAGCTCCCAAACGAGCTCATCGCGCAAATCTTCCTCGAATGCAGTGCGCTCAATGGAGGGGATGACTTCACGTATACGCGGTGCCGGCTAATGAGCATCTGTACTACGTGGAGGGAGATCGCCCTTGCGACGCCTCAGCTCTGGACCTTCATTTCACTCAGACGACCTCAGTGGCTTGCGACATCGCTTCACCACTCGAAATCAGCACCCCTCATCGTCGAGTACACAAAAACGCAGCAAACCTTGGACTCGGATCTGGTAGAAACCTTGAAACATGAAATGCATAGGTTCAAGGACCTCCGTGTCAACTGGCCAAGAGCGGATGCATCAGCTCTACTTACCCAATTTTTCAACCAACCACTTCCACGCGCATCTCTCCTTCAAAAGCTGGTCATAGACATGAATTTGCCCACAGATGTCGGAGCCTTGAACATCGAGTGGACTCTAGAACCCGTCATTATGGACCTGTTCTGGGCTGAATCGTCTGCGCTTTGGTCAATGTCCCTTGAGAACGCCCTACCCAGTTCCACCACACGCCTACCATCTTTGACGCACTTTAACATTGATGTATCCCGTGAAGGGCACCGCCTCTCTCTTCCCTGGCTGGCCGAATTTCTTCAGAACCACCCAACGCTAGAAAATGTCGATATCAGAACGATCTCCTCTGGCCATTCTGCCACAATCCCCGCACTTCCGATATCTCTGCCGAACCTAAAATCACTGACGTTGATCTTCGCATCGCTCAAAGAATCAAAGCTTTTCCCTCACCTCGAGTTACCATTCCCGCCACCGAATACATATATTGCCTTTTTCAACAGTGACGATGACGAAAGAGATACTCAAGGGGATTCTGTACGTTCTCAGCTCCGACAGCTTATTTCTAACGCCGCCTCTGCGTTGCTGGATGCAGATTCCTCTCCTTCTCCGTCGCTTCAAGTCACGTTCTTATCATCAACTGCCTACCAAGTGATTGTCACAACCGTAGAAGATGACCCGCATCCATTCATGCTGTCAATCTTGAATCTACCGCCGCAGCTCAGAAGCCCAGTCGTCCACTTCACTACAGCCCTTCCGCTAGAAAGAATCACTCAACTCTACCTCTATGGACAAGTACACGGCCGCGAGTGGGCGGCGTGGAGGAACCTTCTTCCCCATCTAATCGAGCTTGAATGGGTCTCCGTCAAGAGTGTAACCACCCTTCGATTATTCGCGCGATCAACGATACCTCTATACGACCTGATGGCAGTAGACTCCGAGGTGCCTGTTTTTGGTAACCATAAATTGACCTCAATCCATGTGGACGGTGACAGAGCCTCAACGGCGCGCGACTGGATGAGGTTCATTGAGATGTGTAAGAGTCGAGCGGAACATGGGATCGGAATAGAATTCGTGAAGATTTATGAATGCAAGGTGGCGGAAGAACATGTGCGGGAATTGGAGGAGGTTACGGATGTAGACTGGGATGAAGATGACGATGAGTTCACGGACGAGGAGGACGAGGAAGATTAGATGGTGTAATAATCAATATATGCCTTTATTCAGTACATACAGGCCGTACTTTGACTACGCCGAACGTAGAGCCTGGCACCTTTGGATCGTTTCGTTTTTCTGACTTGTAACCATCGGGCAATCATCAGGTGATTCCCATGCTTTTGACTCAATCGCCAATCCAAGGTCAAGGTAAAGCACGGGACTGGTCCATCCTTCCACTTGTTCATCTCCAGAAGATCTTTGTAGGAAGGGTAACTATACTTTACCTACTCGCCCGTCGAAAGCCAAATTCATCCAAGGTTTCCAACGCGCGTTTCAATAGTCTGGAATTGGAAAAGGTTCGGGTGGACAACGATTACGGTTGGGAGCCTGAAGACTGGTCGTTACTTGCAGATATCAAAGAGCTCGTCATACACATGGAAAGCATAAACGAAGTTGAGGGGTACACCTCAGAAGAGTCTGCGGAATCCGATGGGTAGAGAGAGCCCTATAAGATCATCAGTTCTGGGCCGATTGTCGAGATGAAACTGTGTTCACCCTGGTGGAGAAAAGTTGGAAGCTTGCTCATAGATCGTCCTCCCTGACCGTGAGGGGCTGCTCCTGATGGAGGTGTGACTGTGGGAACAGTCATGTGAGAACCGAGGTGATGACCGATGAGTCGGATGACGCGTCTCAGAATCGTCAAACGCACATCCTCATAACGCGACATCGCCCAGGTAAGTCTTTCGATTGAGATGGTAGACATTGAGCTCACCTAAATACAAGGAAATCCTGTCTAGGGAACTTCATTCACCCCACCAAGATTGGCAGTACCCCTGACCGCCGTTGTCGTCATCATTAAGCCGGTCGAAATTATGAAATTTCCAAGCGGAACAACTTTTCGTTGTCTGCAGTTTGATGCTACAACTTTCGGCACTGCATCTACTGCGTCATTCTCGCGGAAAATGAAGCTCGTTGGGTACGTGGGGGATCGGCTGTGACTAGGCTTGGGAACCCTGACAGCCGCTGCGAGTAGAACCACAACAGAACAATATGCCAGTATTCACGCCTTCCTGGCGTATACCTCAATACGATGCTACTCCTCATCCTTCTCAAATCCTAGGGTTCGCCGCGAGAATATTCGAGGCGAGGTGGGGGGATGATGAAGACGGACTCGGACAATTCGAATATGTCAAGCTGAGGTTGACTCGGGTCTCGTGCGTTTTCTATCCTTTCGTGCCAGATGCTCTGCTTATCCCTTCGCTCTGCCTTCGTCGACAGGACCTAAATCGTATCCATGAACCCGAGAGATTGCTACAGTTCCTCTCCGCCTAATTACGGGTCCCGCTACATCAGCTCCAGAGCAACGACTTAATTTGCGAGGACCTACGACCAAGCGACCTCTGCTTGTTGACGAGCACGATTCAATGGGGTCCTCCGATTAGACACAGGCTGTTGACAAGCCGAAACGCGACGACTTTCTGACTTATGCAAGACGTCTATCGTAATAACACCCGTCAAGACGAAACCTTGTAGCCCACAAGCTATTGTCCCCCAGTCGTCGTAGTCCAAGCTACCAACATCGATCGCCTCCGCCACCCGTCACCCGTCACCACCTGACTTATCAGGCTCGAGGCGAGGACGCACGAATCACTCGACTTTGGAGCTTCGGGTTCTCTGGCAAGGGAGTGGGGAGCGTGGGCGAGCGGGAGCCGATGAAGACTGGAGTCAAAAAGATGCTCATTCGAGTCTCATCCCGGTGCGTTCCCCTGCCTTTGCACCTAAATCGTATCTTACCCAATCACCTCTCGTACCCAGCTTCTCGCCCATGATCGTGGGCTCGCGCAATCCCAACCGCTTCCTCGTCATCCCAAGGTCCTCTGTCGCTGAAATCAACTTTACTTCCAACATTACATCTCCCATTTTGCGAACCCCATCCACGCTCCAGCGTAGGACCCTTACCAATCTATGATGCTACCAAACTCGACTGGGCTCAGAACTTTTGCCGCATGTCTTAAATACACCGTCCCCTACAAGCAGACTGCGGGCAGCTGCTCGTGGACTTCGGGTTGTCACCGAGGCCGTAGTCATTCCGGTTCGAAGCCCTCCACACGGTCCTCATTCTCTCTTCCCCATCCCACCGGCGGGTGGACTGTGCGAGTACGAGACTGGCTGCACGCAGTGGTACTCATGACCTAGAGGAGGGGCTCGACATACCTCGCAGGCAAGAGGTTGCTGTCTGTGGAACAGTTCAAACGAGTCGAAGCCGTGAATCTCTCCTTCGCCCATCTCTTCAGCTTGGATTACAGCTACGATCTCCGCCTCGATTCCTTCGCGCTGCGAACTTCTATCCCTTCCATCCTTTCTCTCTGAGTGATTATGCTCGCCTTTCCGCTTCAAGAATGAACGTCGGATATTGAACAATCACGTTCGCGGCCTAGCAATCCACCCTCCTTCTCCACCTCCTTCAGCACCATCCTTAGATTGTCCATCTCGTCATTGTCTCCGTATCCCCCCTGTCAATACGACCTGTCATCGCGACCTCTTCCTCTCGATCGATGACACCTTCGGGCACGTCTTCTCTACTCACCTTAGACGCTCGTTCAACTCTGGGTGTTGGGCTGGAGCTTGAAGCGAATTTTGCTTTCCTTCTCTCATCCGCATCAAGGTTCCAGCTCGAGCTCGACCCTGTTGCCTTCTGACACCGTCGCTACTTTTATTCGCCGTCGCCGTTGTTTCAACACATCCCAGCAGACCCGATGCAGCTCATCCCGCTGGATTCGTAAAGTCGACAGTTGGATGCGGTGGAACGGATGGGCTTGTCGCCGATTGGGGGCAGGGATTCGCTGATGCCTAGGAACAGGCAGGCGGAGGAGTGGGAGACGATGAAGATACTTTCGAAGGAGGGTCAAAAGGGAGGGATGACAATTCCGGGGAAGGAGAAGGCCGAAGGAGTGACACCTTTCGTGTCGTCTCCAACCTCCGGCAAGAATACGTCCTACCTTCACCAGCGGCATAGCCCCAGAAACCCAGGCGTATCGACGGTGCCCCTCTCGCTGTATATCCGCTCTGAGGCTGGGATTGTTGCTCATGCATGAAAGAGGTCGAGCGCCGCTGTCAGGCTATGGGTGGAATTCGTTCGAAGAAGACGGTTTCGTGGCTTCGTCATCCTCTATGACGTCTCTTCTACTCTACCAAGGACATTCCTTCCGTTCCCTTCCGCCTCTGCTCTACCCAGCGCTATGCGTAGACTCGGCTTGGAACTGGGTTGAGCTGGGTTTGAAGGATGGAGAGGCTGTGGGAGCGGCAGTGCGATGAGGATTGTCAATGAGGATGCGCGAGGGAGAAGGGGAAGGGGACAGAGGGAAGATACTGCCGAAGAAGACTACTGTCGAGGGAGCTTGCATTGTCGAGGAGGGGTATCGGACAAGGCCAAAGCAGTGTTCATGGCTTACTGTTCCAAGCGTTGATGCTTGCCAAAACAAGAGTTCCCTCACACACCTACCCGGCTCAAATCCGTTCGTAGATGTTGCTCCATCCACCGACATCATTTGTCCACGCACATCCGGCATGTCCTCCCGATGATAGTCATGGTTCTCTGAGCGTTCATCATACCCTAGAGCTTCGGGTCGTCGCTGTCAGCATCCTCTATCCCTCCCGTTCAGTCGCGCCGTGATGGTACCCCCAACGTATAAGCCCAAGAAGTACTTACCTTCTTTCATTCTGGTTCGAGGCAGTTATGATTATCCATGGACTTTGTTGCTTGATTCGGTTTGAACGTGATACTGTACTTGTACTCATCCTATGGACATGGACTAGCAGCTTGGTTAGACTACTCTAATCTGAGACTGGTCTGGACCAAGTCGGTATTTGTACTCTGACTCACGAGCGCTTAAGTTTCTTTCTTCTCTCCTTGCTTCTTGCCTTCGTCTCATCGTCGTCTCTAAGTCCACACCTCAGCGACGGCGGTCATCCCAAGGGACTTCGCATCATTTTCACGTGCTCTTTGACCTTGACTTCTCCTCCGAAGTTGAATACCCTTGTGCTCTGAGAAAAATGGTACGCAACGATTTCTGCGACCATGATTACCACAACAACTCACGCACTTGTGAGTTCAGGCTGTACCTATCACCAATCTCGAAGCTCAGCAAGCTATCGATATAGAGGTTGAACGACACAAGGGAATAATACGCGGTCTACTCAAACGTAGAAACACATACGCCACAATTTCCAAACTCCCGGTGGAAATCATGGCTCAAATTTTCAGGCTTTGCCCTACGCTCGCAATGGAAAACACAGAACTTACACGCACCACGGTCACCAACATAATGGGCGTCTGCACTGTGTGGAGGGACATCGCACTCAATGTTCCTCAGCTTTGGTCTTCCATCTCCCTTGCACGCCCCGGGTGGATTACTCGGTCACTCCAACGATCGAAAAGGACACCGCTTTCCGTCAAATGGGATACAAACCATCGGTTAGACCTCTTAGGGAAAGTGGTGGCCGAAACATACAGGTTCAAGGAGCTCGAAATTAATTGGCCTCAGGAGGACATGTCTTCCCTCATTTCCTCTTTCTTCCCAACAGACCCTCGCCCACGCGCTCCCTCACTGCGCAAACTCGTAATCGCTATGGACCCTCCCATCTACCGTAATGAGCGTCAAGCCAACGAGATGCAACCTTTCTGGTCTGACCTGATCGGCCTTCAGGACCTGAAGCTCCTTCACGTCTTCCCATCCAAAACCACTTTCCTACCATCCCTGACAGATATTCATATTTCTACGCATGGCGGAAACGGGCCATCCGCTTCATGGGTCATCGATCTACTGCGAAATGCACCGATGTTGGAAGATATCACCATTGGCATAATCTCGTCCACTGGCCCTCAGCCACCAATTCTCCCCGCTCCGTTAATCCTCTCAAATGTCCGAAATCTTAGACTTCACATGGAATATCTCCGAGAAGCATACTTGCTGGCTTCTCTGGAAATTCCAGCGACAGTGGAAGCGATCATCATCGAGTTTGAGGGTGATGGGGGTCACGCCCAATCCGTAGAAGAGTTTTCCCTGCTTCAAACGTTGATTTCGCACTTTTTCGAAGGACACTCACACACTTCCCTCGATGTGTACATCAAGGAACATGAACTCTACTACGAACTAAGTGTTGACAATGCTCCAGCCGGTGACTTGCTCCAGCTGACCATAGTGCCTTGGCTTTTGCGGGACATTAATCTCGCGACATCACTGCCCTTGGGGAGTATTCATGACCTTACTCTCCGTACGGAGGGTTCCAACCCATTGGCTTGGTCAAACCTACTTCCCCTTCTCACTCATCTCCAGTTCATCGATGTCGACAACGTGACTATATTGAATTTACTCGCAGGACCCACGCCAACGTCTCCCCGTACAACGATTGCCGAATTCAACAATCTTGACCTCGAACGGGTTCGCATTGATGACGACCAAACGTCCAAGCGCCAGGATTGGTCCTTCTTTGCTCGTATCTGTCGCGCTCGACACAAACATGGCAAGCCTATACAAAAATTAGAGATCAGAGATTCTCATATCCCCAAGAAGGAGTTGCGAGACATCGAGCGGTACACGGTCGTGGATTGGGATGGTTATGGTGCTGCAAACAAGAATTAGGAAACTTGTAATATCTTTCTCGGACTTTAATCTTTCTTTTTCTTCTAAGACAATATGCAGAGTCCAGAGTTGTTGCCGAGGTTCCTGGATGAATAGATTCCACAAAACGGTGCTGAAGGGGCGCGCTTCGTGGAAAGCCGTAAGGTCCATCAGGAATTTAAGCGATGCCTTCCACCTTTGGTTTTCGTCGCAATTCGGCCGACTTCCGCAGCGCCCGGGATGCTTCCCAACGATGACCGCATGGTGAGAAGGAAAGTAGAACATGCTGAGAAAGGTGAGAGATGGCGATTGAACGTCTCTCTTTTTGACGTCCACCTCCAAACTCAAATCCCCTTCGTGGCATTCCATTTGCAGCAAACACCGAGGTCCCCCACGATGGTAGGAAATATTCGTGATCGCCACTCTTGATTGCTGATCTAACTTCAATCTGCAGGCTATCTTCACCGACTTTGAAGCCCAACACGAGATTGATAAGGAGATCACCCACTACAAGACGATAATTTACGGCTTGATCACACGCAGAAATACATTTGCAGCAATCTCAAAGCTCCCACCTGAGATCATGTCTGAAATCTTCATGGCTTCCAACATGGGGAAGCAAGGTGTCACTCGCAGTTTGCTCAGCATTTCGAGTGTATGTACACAATGGAGGCGGCTTTGTCTAGACACTCCTCAGCTGTGGGCTACGCTTTCGCTTGCGCAGCCGAGGTGGTTCTACGAATCGCTGAACCGTTCCAAATTGTCACCGTTGACCGTTTATATTCCGCGGTACAATCGCTTGGACAAAGACTTCAAGAGGATGGCCTCGACTTTAGTACGGGAAACCCACAGATTCCAAGAAGTTGGGATACTCTACTCCGCTACTACACTTCATCCCATTCTTTCCTCCCTCCTCCGTCGAAGGCATGCGCTCGCTGCTCCCCTTCTTCAAAAGCTATGCATTCGGGTGGGCAATACTGCTGGTGAGAGGCCGCCCCAAGTCCTTGAAAGGTTCTGGACGGATCTGAAGTCTCTCAGATCACTGAGCCTTGTTGGCGTCCTGCCACGCGCTACCACCTCTATGCCGTTCGTAACCGACTTGTGTATCCATGCGCGGGAGGAAGGGACGTGTTTGTCGGCGCGCTGGCTAGTCGATCTTCTTCAAAATACCCCACTCGTAGAACGCATCGATGTTTCCATCGTTTCATCCAATCCCTTTATCGCGGCTCCTAAGCGCCTGCGAATATCTCTACCTCACCTCCGATCCATGACACTCATTCTCAAAGGCTTGAGGGAGGCTTGGCTTTTCTCATGCCTTGAGATATCGAGCTCGCCCTTGGTCCACATTGAGTTCCGCAATACAGACGTCCCAAGTCCAACCGACACCGATGTCTCCCATCTTCAGGCCTTCATATCTACGTGCATACTGTATAGTGCGTCATCTCTTAGCGTCCTTAGGGACACTTCCCATGAAGCGTACACAATACAAGTGACGGACGCTGCTACCAAGCCTGCGCTTGTTAATCTTTCCATTGCGAGTCTACCGTCACCCCAGCATCGTGTCAATCTTGTCAGTTCTCTGCCACTGGAAAAGATACATCAAGTCATACTCAAAGGGAGCATGGAAGACAACGAAGCGCGGGCTTGGTCAAACTTGCTTCCACTCCTCCTCCATATCAGAGTGATTCAAGTAGAAAGGGTGACCGTCTTGGGAGCTATCGCGGGAGCGCAACCATCTTCAGCAATCGAAGCATGCTCTAACCTTGAGTTAGAAGAAATCACTATCGTCAACGACAACTCATCATCACGACGCAATTGGGCCTATTTCGAACAAGCATGTGAAGCCCGCCAGCGCCACGGGAAACCAATACAGCGGTTGAAGGTCTTGTGTTGCAACATCTCCATAATATACTCGAACTACTTGATGCAGTGTGTAAATGTAAAACGGGAGGGAAAATAGTCTCATTGACTGGCTGAGCACTTCAAGAATCAAACCACTCAGGCTTGACACCAGCAGGTAGTACCATACAAATGTGGTTGGCACCATTTATTTATGAGCTACACAGAAATTCAGAGATTTTTTTCATGTGGAATTGATCCTAGAGAGTGTGTGCCGGATTCTATGAGATCTGAGCGCGAAGTTTAGATAGGCTGATCAATTACAGATCGCCGAATGAGTAATGAGAATTCTTCCTTTCAATCAGGCAAGAAGGCTTGCTATGCTGAGCTCAGTGAATATGGGAGTGACATGGATACCCAAGGTACGATGCCTTCACCATGTAAGCAAAAGCTAACTTAGTGAGAGATCCGTTGCATTCGATAAATAACAATGTTGTCGAAGTATTGACCAGATGGAGTATAAATTTTATTTACATCGCATCTGTCCAAGAGTGGCCAATTCTGTGGGAGTGCAGTCTTGTGGGGAGCTTTCTAGGAGCTGGAGCTGGCCCCCAGCTCAACAACAAAGGAATCTAGCAAAAAATCAACACATACTCAGGGTATTTCAATAGATCCGAGAAGTACCTCTCTAAGTTTCTCTTTGGATTGTTCCTCCATGTAACCGTCCATGATGTTAATCTTCTCCGAAAGTCGATCATTGAGGCGTTGGCACGACCTGCATTCCGACTTCTCTTCGACTCTGGGAGGAAGATATGAATTCGCATTGCGAGCAACTTTGAGCGGTGCGCCATTCACCGCGTCGTCACCAATTTTGGTGAAATACTGTTTCCATGATGATGGGAAATGCTGGGTGGCGAAACGTACTGCTGCACAATCGTGGTCCCATGCTTGGTTGTTCTGTATCGTTTTTTGCGCAGATTGGCAGATTGATTGGACGGCCACACGGCATTTCATGTGGTATTGCAGCAACTGGTGGAAATCCTTCACGTCCAATAGAAGGTTGACTGATGCGAATTGAGTAAGCAGTTCATCAGCTTTGAACAATAGAGAGGCCTCTGCAGCCTGACGTGCGACGACACCCCATTTGTGGTGACACGCCAGGGCGTACGCTTTCGCGGGGAAGTCTTTGATCTCCGTCATGGCCAAAGCCTGGTAAGAATTCTCCATCCGACCTGTCACGGTCAACATGCCGAAATGACTCGCAGCTTTCAGAACATTGTGGAGGGCGGAGGTGTCTTTGATAACCGGGTCGGTCACAGGGTAACAGTATCGAAGCAGGGAATCGAGTGTCGAGGAATCCTGTTGAACTGAGATGAGGGGGAGGTTGTTCGTTCCGGTTGAGTCCCCCAGTGGCTGGTTCGTTTCGGGATTTTTCCCGAAGAAGGGCGAAGCCATGAGAAGGATGAATTTGTGGACGTGGAAGTCTACGCCATCGGAGGAGCGTAGGATTAGGTCGGCGTTGGGTCCATCGAACGGAGCAGATGCGAGCTTTGGTGTTGACATTTGTGATTGAGTAGTTACTGTGGTACCCCGGAGTTCTACTGGAACGCGGCGGTCTGTCAAGCGGATGGTGGGTAGTAGATATGTGTAAGACAAACCTGAACTTGATGAAAGTTAACCAGAAGGTAATGATACATCATAAGGACGGATGAACGGTCTTATATAGTGATGGTGTTGGACTATAGTTAGATGGTCAGATAGAATGCGGCAGAGTAGATTGGTATCTGACCATGCCGCAGCGTTCGCTTTGTGAACTAAGCAATCTACTTGGCACGATTGTTTCGTCTCATTCTTGCTGTGGTCAAGCTCATGGCGCTGCGGATCGTGGACCGTGCCGTTGCGAGGAGTTACATCAGACGTTCGAAATATTTCAGCGCACCGTCGAGAGCAGCACAAACAGAACCAAGAACCTTCATGCGGAAGCCTTTCGCAATCCTGCGCGATGAGTTCATATCGTAGGTGTTTATCAATTACTGCGCGAGGCGCATTCTACAGAGATTTGATGTAGAATTCGAGACACAGATAACGATGTTGGTACTCTATCTGATATGTGGTTTTAGTAGATAGTCCATGCGTATTCGAGGAAGACTGGTACCAAAAAAGTCCGTGGTCGACTACAAGAAAAGGAAGACAAGGAAAACGATACGAAAGGGTGGACAACGGAGGGTATAACATGATACGTAAAGTGTCCATACGAAGCCTGGGAGGTGATGTCCATGAATCCATGTTATCGATGAGTCCGAGATGCAGCAACCAGAATCAGTTAGAATGTCCTCGCATCCACCCCATCCCAATGCAATGGCGCCAGTACCACGCCAGCAACGACGTTCCTATTTTGCTCGAGTGTTGGCGTTGAAGACGACAAGTGTTTGAGGAGGGAATCCGAGCCGAAGGTGTGGACGTCCGCTGGCATAAGGGAGGGGAGGGGAACCGAAGTAGAATGCTTGCATCGGTTCTAGCATCGGTTCCAGCAGAAGCCGGGGTATGGGCTGTATCCTGGGTAGAATCTAGATGGGTACAGCTGATATACAACGTATGGCAAACGGTGATAGAGTGGTCCAATCGTTCCTGCGTATTCGAAAGAAACTGGTATGAAGGAGATGTCCATGGTCAAATACAGAAAAAGGAAAATGAGGAAGGGGATATCAAAGGGTGGAAGGGCGTATAGAGTACTCTGGCATTGATGACGACGAGACGTTGAGGAGAGAAACCCCACTAACGCGCTCTAGAGTCCAAACGTGATTGCGTGATCATCTAGCAATAGCATACAACCGGCTTCGACAGATACGCGGCGTAAACGGTACAAACGGTCGCAACGACGATATCCGCACCGAGGTTCTCGCCAGGAAGTGTGGGACGATGAAGGAAGATTGACACGACAGAGGGTGACAGCGCCGCCGCCGGCGCGAGAGGGAAATAGACTTGTTATTGACGTCCGCTGGGATAAGGGAGGGGGAGGGGAACCGAAGTCGAAGGTTGACATCGACTCCAGCATCGTGACACGAAAGCGAAAGCCCGGGAGGCACGCGACTAAGGGCGGGCTTGATGTCATCCCAGGCAGAAGACGGCAGCGTAGCACCACCCGATGATTGAAAGGACAGGTCAGCGTCGGGTTCAACCACCAGCGATAGTTGATAGATGTGGGAGTGGGAGTGGGAGTGGTTGACGCGTTCATGGGTGGTGTTGTCGACCAAGCCGTTTGCACCTCAACGTCTAGCTGGCGTGATGTGCGGGTAAAACGGCTAGTGAGGAGACGGAAGGTTAGATGGTCAAGATGTATGCTGCTAATGGCTGGCTACACACCTTGAAAACCTATACATCGTTTACCAACGCAATAGGCGGCGGAACCGACCCGGCAGCCATCTCTCTGTTGGGGATTCGACTCCTTGGGCGATGCAAACTTGAGGAAGGCGAGATACGATGCGATTCGACCGCGTTGAGAGTAAAATGTGAGCACTTCGCGGCCGCGTGACAGAAGATTCCAAGGTTCTTTTCCGTACCGCTTTTCGGAAGGAGGTCAGAGACAGTATGTATGCTATGAGAATAAGATCGACATACGGACAACGACGAAGTGGACACGCCACTGAGCACCACAGCCGAGCCGAGGGTATTGGCGTCCGCTGGACTAACGGAGGGTAAGGGTAACGAAAGTGCTCGCATCGGTTCCAGCATCGTGGGACGCGTGTGCCTGATAACGGGCAGGAGACGGCGCACTACTTGATGACCGAAAGGATAGCGTCGGCGTTGGGATCGACCACCACCAATAGTCGATGTCGATAGACGTGGGAGTGGTTGACGTGTCCATGGGTGGTGGTAGCTGGTGCGACGTCCGGATAAAAAACTGGCGAGACAGAAGGTTAGAAGGTTAAGATATACGGTTTTGGTTGACACACACCTTGAAAGTACATTAAACATTGCTTATCCGAATGATAGGCACCAAAACCGACACTGTAGCCGTTCCTTTGTCGGGAGCTCGACCTCATTTACACTGAGGGCGACGGGAGCTTGAGAACGATGAGAGACGAGACGGTCCGAGTGCGTTGAGAAGGCAAGTAAAATCCGTTTCGGCAGCACTTTCTGGGGGTGGTTTAGGAACCGCGTGGTATGAAGATAAGACTGACATACCGGCGATGACGAACCAGACGAACCACTGAGTAAAACCCATACCACCATGACTAACGAGCCACTGGCCTCGATACCTCCGCACGGTTTGTACGTGAAAGCGAGCTTCATCGTCAGTCTTGACATGGTACCTAGGAAGAACGACACACATTTGAGTCAGTGACAAGGAAAAACCCGGTGAATTCAACTCACATTGAGTAGCTAATAGCTAATCCCATTCTTAACCTGCATCTAAATCGCCTTGTGCATCCTCGTTCAAAGCAAATGCCATCAAAGTGGTGTTTGGTGTTGGTCGGCGAGACTTGGGCCCACGACGGTTCAAACGTTCAACGATTCCTGATCTAGAGTAGCATGAAAAGCTGGCTAGAAGAGCGAAGTTGAGTAGTACCATGAGTACAGACGATGATTCGGTCGCTTTCTCTTCAGACAAGGACGTGTAGGTTGGCGACGTTGGGTGGGGAGAAAGAAGAAAAGAAGCGCCCGTTGAGGGGAAAATAAATCCACCGAGCGCTTAGATTTCCGCGTCGCGTTTTCTTGGAACTATCATCTCCTTGAAACCATAACATCAAAATGGTACGTGTTTCTGAGCGCGTTTCTCAATTATTTCATATTGAAATCACTTAGGCTATCTTCAGTCGCGTCGATATTGACGCTCAGAGACGAAATCAGCAGACACAGGGCGATCATGATCATCCGAGACCTATGTGCGCGTCGAAATACCTACAGTGCGGTCATGAAGTTTCCCAATGAAATACTGTCGCGTATTTTCACGGAATACAAGACGATTATCGACGCGTCAGGGAGGAAGACTCGAACTACCACCGAGTACCTTACTACCTCCTGCTGCTGCTCAACTTGACGCGTATCTGCAGTCGTTGGCGTCAGGTAGCTCTGGACATCGCGTCGTTTTGGTAAACAATTACCTTGGATAGACCCAGGTGGGCTGCACGAGTCCCTCAAACGATCCAAACGGTCGCCTCTGAAGATCTGATGGTCCGTCGGTGTCTGGGAACCATTTGCCCTCCCAAAAGTCCAGAACACCTCCTCTCTATGATCATGAACGCATCGCCGCGTTTTCAAGACATCCACATCCGGCTTATCGTAGCCGAACGGTAATACCACACCGACATCAAGGTCAATTTCGCGGACATGATGCTGGCTACGTGTGAGCATATCGATAGATTCACGATTGACTCCCTTGGTCTTTGTCCGCCATTTAGTCACTGCTCGGAGTCCGTTCACGGCCCACAGGTCTGGGATGCTGCTTTGGTGTAATGTCTCGATGGCACCATTCCTCGAAACCCTTGAACGCCGAAGGGAGCAGGGTCGGATACTCGACGAGCCACGGTGCCAGGGACTGTTCCATGTAGAATGAATAACTTGGGGCCGGGGCATAAAAACCCCCGAGTCTAGTAAGCGCTCACGACTGCCACTTGATGCTGAACTAGCTTGAACCAAAATCAAACTGCCAGGAAACTTCGAGCGTCACTCTCCTTCCACGCGTTTCCTACCTCTAAGAACAAGGATTATAACGAATGGTACTTCCCAATGCCCATTTCCCTGTTCTAAGCTAACACCCTTCTCACTCCAGGCCATCGTCTCGCAATCTGATATCGACGCCATCAGTACGATCGACGCAGAAATTCTCCGGTATACGCAGCTCATCACCGCGTTACGCAATCGAAGAAACTCGCACATCGCAATCTCCAAGCTTCCCAATGAAATCTTGTCTCGCATTTTCGTGGCCTGCAAGATGGCTGCGGCGATAGGTGCGGATGTGGGGGACGACCAGGATAACCTCCCCACGCTGCTGACCTTGACCAGTGTGTGCCGTCAGTGGAGCCATGTTGCCCGGGATAGCTCTGATCTCTGGTCGGAAATCTCGCTTTACAGGCCTGGCTGGGTAACTGAAACTCTCCGACGTTCAAAGCAAGCACCGCTGAGGATCATTGGTCCTCTGGAGACGTTTTGCCGTGATCAAGGTCGCAGAGATCTGTTAGCGACAATCCTCTCAGAAACTCCCCGTTTTGTGGAAGTTGACCTTACTATTGCGCGCCACCACCCCATCCGGTACTCGCACGAGCCGTTCAATCTACTGGAGAAGTATGGAAGCCATCCTGCTCCGCTTCTCCAAAGCTTGAGCCTCGATCATGGGCGAGGATACGATGAGGATATCATGGGGTGCTTCCAACCGGTTCTGATGAAACTGCCATACACCGAGTTATACTCCCTTCAATCTATGACTCTAAGGAACATCGTCCCAACCGCCGTCCCCTCCATGCCTTGCTTGACGAGTCTCATCATCCAAACCTTCGGCGCCCAAGATGAAGAGGAAGACGAATCATATCTATCTGTACGAATCGCACTCAACATTCTGCGACATACACCCATGGTCGAAACTGTGTCCCTCTCAATGGTTTCATCTACCACATCCTCCCTTACCTCACTCCCAGATTTTCCGCCTATCCTTCTTCCACACCTTTGGAAGCTATCCATAACCACCACGAACACGATCGAGTCCATCATGTTCTCTCGTCTAGACACGCCGACCTTACGCGAAACCTCAATAACATACTTGCGCTATCGAACTGATCCAGGCCTTCAAGTTGGCGGAGATCTTTCTCACCTTCGGCTTCAAGTTTCGCGTAGCATTCCCTCGGACATTGAAACCCTCAAAGTGACTGGCTACACCGGGGATCTCCAAGGAGCAGGAGCAGAATACAAACTTAATGTGGTCGAGGACTCAACCATCGGTCGTCACATATTCGAACTCCATTTTTATACACCCCCAGTAACAGATCAACAAATCAGTATCTTCCAAGCCCTTCCACTGGGAAAATTGACCACCCTCATCATTGGGATGAAAGACAACGACGAAGCAAATGCCTGGTCTACAGTCATTCCACTTCTCGTTCACCTCAAAAGCATCACCGTCGACACGGTTCACATCCTTCGCCTCCTTGCATCCTCACCCAACAACGGCGATCCTCAAAACACAATCTCCAATCCCGAACTCGAGACAGTAACATTCGAGGGCAAAGCTTTGCGGTCGTCGGGCGACTGGGCTCTGCTCATCCTCTTCTGCCATTTTCGTCACGCTCATGGAAGTCCAATTCAGGACTTGACTGTGGAAATGGTCGAATTGCAACACATGCGACATGCTACGCGATTATCGCGCCTTGTGAAGAAGCTTGAGATGTCGCCAGATCGTGGGGCGGTATCCGACGATGACGATTTGATGGTCAGTGATTCGGAATAAATCAGGAGATCTAGGAAGTCTTGTAATGATTGCTTGAGAAGGGTGGTGACAATAGGGTACAGTGAAGCGCGACGCGCAATTGCAAGAGTGGAAAGAGACGAGCTTAGAGAAGCATGTGTCTGTTGGCCTGAATTTTGTAAACGGCGACAATCGCCTACCCCATCATTTGCAGATTGTCGCGTTGGGAATGTTGACCCTCAACCACCATAACAAAATAATCATAGAATAGACAGAGCTAAGTGCGAAAGAAGAGGAAAAATTATCACTAAAAGGTAAACTAATTGGAACGGAGACACAAACTGCCACCCACCACTCCGCCTATAATTCAACCTGAAACACCGCGCTATTAACCTCATCCACTTCCCCCAGCACTTCGTGCACGTTCCGGTGTCTTGGTGTCAAGCTGACACGAAACGGCATCGGAGTGCGCCCAGAGAGACCCTCGTATTCGTTGAGGGAGATGGGTTCTCCAGGAACGCTGTCGAAGTTGAAGGACCAGAGCAGGCGGGAGATCGACAGGAAGAGTTCACGTTCAGCGATGACTATTGCTGGACAAAGACGTCGACTATCATGCGCGGGGGATTCAGTGGTTTACTTGAGGTGGAAAGTTCTGAGAAAGACTTACCCAGCCCCGAACGCCCAATGGTCTCGGCTTTGTGGGTCGCCTTGCTTCGCTGACTCAGAGGCACTGAGTTCGTCTCCGAGATATCGTTCAGGGTTAAAAGACCACCTTCAGAAAGATAGAGGAGAAGGTCAGCCGCGAAATGCAAAGGATCTAGTCGAAGTCCTCACGGATCTGGGTATCTCTCTTCGTCGTGGTGGAGAGCATAGACATTCAAGATCATCACCGTGTTTTTCGGGATGAAATATCCGTTGTAGACAAAGTCCTCGTCAGAGCAATGGGGGGTACCCATCCAAAATGGTGCGTGGACGCGTAATACCTGTCATGGAACGACAACCCCATCAATCTAAGTCGGATCATCATCATCGTTGCGGTAAGACAACCCACCTCTTTCAGAATCGCTCGGCAATATGGTAGCTTGGATTCGTCTGCAGCAGTTGGCCAGGTATCCCTTCCTACGACACGATCGAGCTCTTCATGAGCTTTAGCAGCGATGTGTGGGTGTGAAGGCATCAACGCGAGGAACCACTCGATGATACCAGAGGTCTAAAGTACACGAAAGATTAAATAAATCAAGCGATCATCATCTATTCAGGATCTCAAAAACGCACCGAGTGGACACCTCCTGTCGTAAACGCAATGAAGATGAAACACATATCCTCCCAGGTAAGTTTCTCCTCTTCTTGACACAGCAGCATTGTTTTGACAAGGCAGTCGGATAATTCTTCGCCGGCTTCAAGACTTTTCTTGACGCGCTGGATCAGAGCGCCGTAGATATTGAGGAAGTCGCTGTGGAGTTTTTGAGCGCGAGAACGGGCGGTGGTCGGAAAGAATTGGAGGATTTTGATGAAATCAGTGGCGTTCGTCCATGGGCCTATGTGTTCCGTATGAGTAACTAGGAGAGAGACACGGAACCGCAATTGCGGCTGTGAAACACATACCCGTCAGCTGCATAAATTCCATCCCCAAGCGGATCGCCTCGACCACCAAAGGGTCAGAGGCAGATGGTGTCCTCGTCCCCAGCGCCAAGGTAAGCATCATACTATTCCCATGAGAATGTGAGAATGCGTCCAGCAGCGAGAGGCACATACTTAAGAGCAAAACGTCCAGCGAAGCGTGCTGGGTTGACAGGTACCTCCCCTTTTCGTGACTCGCTGTACAGCGATGAAGCCAGGATGTGCGTCTCGTAGTCGATGGTGTCGGTGAAGGCATCGACGGCCTTCGTATTTAACAACCACATGGCAATCTTTCGATGCTTCCTCCTACAGATCGAATTTAGCAGATTGTCTCGCTTAAATGAATCGAGAAAGCGTACCAAGTATCATTATACTTCGATCCCGTAATTGCCCCGCCTCGAAGAATGGTTGTGTTCTTCATGAAATAGTCCCAGCGACTCGAAAAGATGGCACCGTTCACCACAAGCAGGTCACGGGCAACGCGTGGATCGTTTATGACAACGAAGAGCTGATTTCCCATCCAAACAGAGTAGATGGGACCGTATTTCTTTGCCCATTTGAAGAGAACTTTCTCGGGGTACCTACGGAGGAATGCGTATCGCAAGAGTGGACTAGGTGGTATGGGGTTCCCCGCTTTGTTGGTGAGGTTTTTGCGCAGGAAGGTGGTACGAATCGCTACCACCAGTAAAGCGACCGTGATAAAAGTGATGAGAGAACTCTGCAAAGGTGAAACCACCGTTAACATCAGCGGAAATGACTTGAGATTACGCTACTAACCGTTAGTTTTTCAGAATAGAGAGGCAAGGCAACCCGCGCCGTCGCAATCGAGCGATTTTGAGGGGTCATTTTCGGTTGTTAATTGGAGGGGCTAGCGTATAGATTGAGTCAGATTATATACGTTCTGGCTGCCGAAAAAGGCCTCAGAGGATGAGCGCGGTTGGGATCATCTAAACGGGCCCACATGAGCCGCTGGACAACGCAAGTACCCTCATACTACTCACCAGCGCCATGGAAATTAAACCATTCCAAGTCCATTGTAAGAGGTGCCCGCTGTGTTCAAAGCTATCCTCATTTGGATCGCTGCTTGGGGCTCTGTGTGTCCCCCCTCCGAACATAGAATACGTTTCAGCCGCCCACAGACCTCACGAGGGTAGCGAATTGTATTTTGATGTACACAGTGACCTGCGAGAATGCTTCCCATCAACGGTGTCGTCTGTTCCAGAATCTGCATCAGGTTAATTGCCCGAGTATCCATATGGAATTCATCCGTATGTCGCTGGACGGCGGTAGGCGAGTAAATCAGGTAGGAAGGACTTAGATTTTCGACCTGTCGTAGACGCCAAAGCAACATGATGGGAGGGATGAAGCTACGCGAAGGTGCTGGAAGAGGTGCCTGGAAAGATTGATACGCCATCAGGATCGACGCCCAGCGGCTCATCTATCAAAATCAACCAATTTCAGTTTCAGTTGGGTGACCCATTGGTATAGAGAGCTCGAAGAGACAGGGAGTTGAATGGGGTAGACTTACAGCTCATAATATAGTGGAGTACATCATGGATTTTGATGATCCGAGCTAATTTTTTTGAGGAGGCTTAGTCACGGTCCAATTTCCGTTCAAGCCTCAGACAACGAGGATCGGATAAGAGGTAAAATATATGACGTCTTGAATTATCGCTACAGAGGCACTACATGGGAGGAGGCGATGGTTACAGATTACTTCAATGGCCACGCATCTATGGACAAACCTTGAAATGGCAGTGGTTACCCCCAGTTGACGAAAGACATAGCGAAAGGCTCACATTTATGGATCGGTGACAGAGGGCGGGTGACAGTCCCAGCGACAGAGAATCGGGGACTACCAAGTGAGGTCGTAGTCCTCCTTGGATGTTCTGAAGCACATGAGTAACACAGAGGTAGGTTAGAGCCAGCAACAAGATGAGAGCCAGAGAGAGCGACGTACCAGCCATGTTCAACGTTTCAGAACATCAAGCTCTCCGATACAGCCCCAGATACAGCGTTTCCAGTACTTCAATGGCTTTTGAGGCAAGTTGTGTTCACCTGGTCCGTAGAAGCGAATACTGCGTGCGCAGAATCTGCAGTCATCGTATGGTTTTGAGGTTCAGGAAGCGAAAGTTGAAGAGAATGGGCTCACTCTAGTTATAGCGGGGATACTGGCATCCCAAACCGTGCCCGCGGGAGCGTTGAACGAGGTCACTGATGTGGTCAGACATTTTCCAACGGTGCCGCGAGTGAGAGCTTCATAGCTTCAGCATATCCACAGGTGTTCAAAGGGGAGAGGTAGCATGAGAGCATGTGGAGAATCGGAGGGGTGGTAGGTAAGAATGAAAACAAAATGAAAACGAAGCAAGCGCTTATGTAAGGAGTTCAAAAAAGGCCGTGGCAGGCGCTTCCTGACCCTTTTCTGTCCAGCTTGTTTCAAAGACCCTCGTTGTCGACGTTGAACATTCTGGACGTTGAACAGCCGCCTACTTCACTACTATTCGCGAAGATTTCGAGTTGACAATCAAACCAGCATTTCCTTAAGTGTTTATCTGTATTCCAGTAAGGCGATGGTAAGTCGTGCGGTGCCAGCCCCTTTCCTTCTTTTCATCTAATACTACGACTTCCAATCTAGCTTACTGTAGTTCAAGACGATAGTGAGGACAGAAAGTCTATCGAAACGGAGACTACGACTCTGACTCCAGTCACGAAAGCCCTCGAAACGCAGGAAACCCCGTTCTCTAAGCTCCCTAATGAGCTCCTATCTCGTATTTTCATGGCCTGCAAGGCAGCAGCGGACACAGGAGGAAGGAATCGTGATGCCCTCCCCGCTCTATTGGCTTTGACTAGCGTATGCACCCGGTGGAGTCACGTCGCTCGCGAAACTCCTGATCTCTGGTCAACCATCTTGCTGTCTAGGCCTGGATGGATAGCCGAAGCCTTCAAACGCTCGAAACAGGCTCCGTTGACGATTGTTGGCCCACTGGGGAATCTCTTTCACAATAAATGCCCTGCTTATATTCTGCCTACGATACTCTCGTCGTCATCGAGGTTCGAGGAGGTGGATATCACAGTTACCTCTACAAACGGTTCTTCGCGGGGTTCCATCGACTTACTCCAGAAGTTCGCCGATCATCCTGCTCCTCTTCTACGAAATTTGAAGCTTATATATGAAGGTTATGAACCGGAGCGCCGTGGTGGATTGATATTGGAATATCATCGTACGTTTGGACCAATGCTGCACAGCTTTCCGTGGTCGGATTCAAGGTCCCTTCAATCGATGACGCTCAGGAATATCATCCCTATCGCGGTACCCATGATGCCATGCTTGAAAAATCTTGTCGTTGAAGCCCGGAATATGAACCGTAGATTCGGCTTTAGACCCCTCTTCTCAGTACAAAGGGTCGTAGATATCCTTAACAGCACGCCGGCTCTGGAGACCGCCTTCCTCGCTGTCATCTCAACCGATTCCGACCCCAACGCGGCACCCAAAGTTTTCCTCTCCACAGCTTCCAACTCTCCTCCACTAAGCCTGCCAAACCTTCGGAAATTCGATGTCGTAGCCGCAAGCATTAAAGAGTCCATTCTCTTCACTCGTCTTGACTTACCTGGATTACGAGAAACCTCAATCTCGTATACCAATGACAGATCGGATCCTGCGCTCCACGCGAATGCAGATCTATTCAATCTTCGACAGCAAGTCTCTCGTTGTATCCCCTCAGACGGCGGACAGCTCAAGGTCACCGTGAAGACCTTTGCACAGAGGAGGCAGACATGCGAATTCGTTCTTAAGGTAGTGGAGGACTCGGACGGTGAACTTCCAATTCTTAGATTTGGGATACAAACTCTTCCACAGACGGAAGAGCACATCAAAATCGTCGAATCGCTCCCATTGGGAAAGGTAACCAGCCTCATTCTTGTCGGCGTGAGCGAACCTTCTGAAGCCCATGTGTGGTCGAACGTTATCCCGCATTTCGTTCATCTCAAACACATCTGCGTCGACAAAGTACAAGTCCTTCGCCTCCTTGGTGCTCCGCCTTCCCAGGATTCTGTTAACCAGAATCACGTCTTCAATCCAAATTTGGAAACGGTGGCACTGGAGGATAAAACCATGGAGTTGCCAGACGATTGGGCTACGCTGGTGTCCATCTGTCAGTTTAGGTACTCTGAAGGAAAGCCGGTGAAGAAGTTGTCTATGGGAAGGATCAACAACTCGAACACGGGCTATCTTGCACAGTTATCACGCTATGTCACAGTGCTTGACGTGCCGGAACGTCAGCTGGAAGAAGATGAAGATTGACAGGATGACCGAATTCAGATGGCCGTTGACACCAGCATTTTCAATGCGTCCGTTTCCCAATCCCAATATGTTACTTAATGGACACGGCGCATTGCATAGTCTACGAAGTGATATGCGCGCAAGCTCATTGTATAGTAATACGGTATAAGCATGTCTAGAGTACAAGATAACACCAGTACATCATCGCACTCCAAGGCAAGTCCAAATGACAAATCCTCAACCAAGAAGTATCTCAGGACGACAATTCGACCGTCGAGCATTGGATGATGAAGGTAGAGCTAAATCATCCAACACGCCCTTGCTTTCGCCGACCAACCGGCCAACTGAAGCTTCGAATCAGGCTCCTCTGACTTCGAGTTGCACGCGGGGGCAGCCCGGTGGAGTTTGATGGGTAGAAGAATTATTGCAAGGCCGAATGGGAGGAAGTTCAGAAGAATAGCTGGTTACAAGAAGCCCTATGACGCCCGAATCCGAAATCGTCATTGTCTGGGAGATCCGACGGCAAAATGCCCCAAAGAACGTCAATGAGTCAGATATCATCTACGAACGTTGGGCGAGGGACGATAGGTAGATGGAGGTTTCGAGGAGCCATGAACACTGCCACAGGTCCGACATCCATTATAGATATCCTTGATTGATCTTTTTTGACGGTAATACCCATCGATGGTATCTTCCTTCCTTCCCGTTCTTTCTCTTGAACATCTTCATTGACAATCCTCTTCGCAGTGCAACCCCCGCTGCCTCTTCATCTTCTATGTCCAATCAAACTCGACGCAGTCCAAGTCCAAACCCGAGTCTACCACTCTGCACGCACCCATCATTTCTTGCACGTCCAGGCTGAGAGCGCTGGGTAGTCCGGACGTGTCGGCGTCGGGAAGAAAGACACCACAAAGACAACCAAATCCTATTCATAGAGTAGGCTGACAGGGTTCCCTGCCTCGTTCAACTATGACCGACAATTCCAGTCAAACACCCAACTTCAGAGTGAATGGAAAGCAAGAGGAGACCATTGCGTATGTATGTGCTTCGTCCGATGACGAATATGAAGGCAGAGTCGTACTCTATGCATCTGTAGTAGGAGGTCCCGATCGAGGAGGGTAGGCGACACCCTTTCTTAGGTATCCTTCTTCATCAGCAGCCTCCCCTCTCCCTCCCCGATACATTCATCGTCATTGACACTCTTACGCCTATCCCTGCTTCGGAACCCGGCCCAACTCAGCCTCAAGCCCGTCCCTTGAACTCGTTCTATCCATCGTCTCCTTGTATCCGGTGGGAGGAGCTGTATTGGAGGTGTGGGGACATGCTGAAACAATGGCCGCGTCGAATAAAGCGGACGACAAGCCCACAAATATGAGAGAAAGCTCGAGCGTGACCTCAGGCTTCAAACCCCGATGCAGATGGGAGAGCGAAACCCGACAAGTCGCTTCAAGCTCCAGCCAAACACTCATAATCGAGTGGGCATCCGAAATGAGCATGTAAGACGCGCGTTACGATGTCATCGATGTAGGAAGACAGACGGATCTTCACGATGGAGGGCGGGTGCTACTGGAGGGCATGGAGATGGACAAGACGATAGCGGAAACGAGCCGAGGGCCTTGCTGAAGGAGAAGGGAGGATGTCTTAGCGACGAACGTGAGTGATCAATGTTGAAACGTTGAACGATTGTTCTTGAAGCCAAAAGGTACGAAAAGCCATGGAGAGGAACCATGGAAGTGATGGATGGAGTTGACAGCGCAGAGTAATTGAAAAAAATGACAGTAGTGGTCGTTGATGAAGCAGAGGAGATGGACGAAGGCCATGGGTTCGGCTCGCTTCCGTGGGCTGCGACCTCTTTGGCTCCAAGGGCTATCAACATCTCTGCGCGCAACTTGTAGTCTCGAAGGGCAGCGCGAGGTGATCCCGGAGGATGTGGCTGCGGCGGCGATATTTCCATCGAAGGTAAAGCCCGGTGTCTAGCAATAATGCTCTTCACGCCAATCGTCCCTCTCAAGGAGATGTTATCCGTTCGTTGAACCCAATACGCAGACGATGGTTGGGCAGAGGGTCGTGGTAGGTGGGGAGTGTAGCTCTGTAATTGAAGTCGATTTCGACGGTGAAAAGCCTTGAAATCGAACGGAAGGGATCGGGGTCGTTTGAGGTAATGGTCATGAGCACGACGCTGTACATGAACAGGATACGAAGGGTGAGGGAAGGCACTTGCAAGAGAACAGAAAGAACGTACCATTTGTGTTCTTCATCGTCTCCTGCTCGACCATGTTGCCCGTTATTTCCACCGCGCAAAAGAAGCCGAAACCAGCAGATCCAAGGTGCCAACCTACATGACATCAGGCCTGAATGCGTCAAAATGGAGTAATTCCTGCGCCCCGCGGTCGAAATCTACGATTTGGGAAGATGACGGAGGAAGTGACCGCCGTAGTATACGTCGGGCAGGCGTGAAGACTGGCAGTGGGAATATGAATGGCGGTGGCGATCTAGGACCTTGAAAATACGGAGTCCCGCTTCGGAAGGCTAGAGTTGATTCAGAATTAGGAATACCATAAAAACATCAAGCTTGACGCTTGCCTCTGAGACGTCGAGGGCTGGTGACAGTCCCAAGTTTCATGGCACACGTCGAATATCATCCAGTTTTAGTTCCACTTGCAGGAGCTGTTGATGCATTGATGACGAGCAATCTCTGGGCTGAAAGAAAGGCTCCTTTGATATCAATGATATGCCATTTTTGCTTGGTTGAATGTCAACTTCGTTACTTAACCGTCAGTGTAAAGAGACACCATACCCATTCCAGTGGGAACATCGGGGGATGCGGAGTCAAAACTAGCGTACGTAAAGTTCTGAGTAAGAAGAAGTGTGGTTGAGCTCAAAGTCTAGCGTACGTACCAATAAGCAAAACTTACTGGGAAAAAGTTGTGTTATTAGGATGTTGCGGGTAGTTGTGCGACGCGTCATCGCCGCCGTTGGTGCGTGGACCGTGTTCACACGATAGTCTTTTCATTCCCACAGTCACAATCGACGTCAGGAGTGGCCCCTCTGTACTTGAGTTTAACGTCATTTCGGAGTGCTCCCATGAGAGGAGCGCTTGCGCCGGGATCCGTTATGCAAACTCTAAAGAAGAGTCGACATAAGACCACATTAGAGGCTGTTCATTCCACGCCCGTCGCACCGAGTACGCATCATCTCTTCGTCTTCGCAGTTTGCGAGCCCATCGTTGATAGCTCTTTGGGAATCCTAATCTGCTACGACCACCTGAGATGTTAGGGGTAGAAGACAAGAAAGGATGGGTATTTTGCATGCAGGTTCGACTGTAGATACCTACCATTTATTCCAA
This sequence comes from Pleurotus salmoneostramineus, assembly GCA_002583695.1. Taxonomy (NCBI): domain Eukaryota; kingdom Fungi; phylum Basidiomycota; class Agaricomycetes; order Agaricales; family Pleurotaceae; genus Pleurotus; species Pleurotus salmoneostramineus. The sequence continues at coordinate 64,760 of BEWF01000437.1, forward strand.
CGGTTTGAATGTTGTTGAGATTGGGAGTCAAAGTAGAAATGTTGAGGACAGAGTAGGTGAAGGCTTGAAGCGAGATCACGGGGCCATGGCGACAGTTTGACACGAAAGGCCGTGGTCGCCATCCCTCTAAACTCACAACGAGGAAGAATATTGAGCGCCTGGCTAAAGGAAGACGTCAAATTGTACAGCGACACAAACCATCAAATTTTGCCGTCTGCGGTAATATCGTACTGTATCTTCCAAAGATCAAACCAAAACCAACTCATCGGTGGATGTTCCCAATGCTCCCTCCCCAAAATCCCACACACAACAAGTGTCTCGAGAGGACTCAACACGTCCAGTGTTTGATCCATCGCCAGGTTCAAAATCAGCGATATCACAGCGAAATGGGGTGGAAGATCTCTGTCCCCATTGGCGAAGAGGTAGAGCTCCTTGAACCTCGGAAGGAATGTAGGGTCTTGAAAGGGTTGGCTGTTGAAGATGTCGGGAAAGTTGGATCGGGATGTAAGGGTGATTTTTTTGGTCTCCGCGTGTGTAGTGTAATGGATGACTGGGATCTCATCTGGGTGTTGCGCGTAGTGCGTTGAGAGAGCTTCACTCGCAATTGAATGGAAGTTGGCGTGGTAGCGAAACGCGTATTCCTGGTACGCGAGCATGATGAGGCCTTTCGCGTTGTTTGATTTTATGAATGGATGAGTACCTAATACGTTAGGTCTATCTGAGCGAGGCGGTTCAGATACGGAAGTGGGAGTTTGGACTTACTTCCGCTAAGCTGGAGAAGTTCACAGACGAATCGATGACCTGAGCGATCTTGTCGTTGGCATGCTGTCAAACAGTACTTGGTAACATGACATCCCGAGCAGACTCGGAGAAGAGCGTCTTCGGACTTCAATTTACACTGAGAGTATGGAATTGAGTCAGAATAATGGAAGATGAATGATCCTGACAGCTTACCGTCGCGCATTCGTCAATGACGCTACCGACCTCGCGATAGAATTTATCAGTCTTCAGTTGAATCTCTACCACGGAATTCAGCTTGCTCCAAGACATCAGCGATGGAATGGGGGATGGGGAGTATAGACGCTTCGTATAGCGCAAGACGGCTGGAAGTTGTATAGAAAGAGAAGTCAGTATATGACATGTTCGTTTCGGCAATTCCGTAGCTTCAGGATCGTCTTGAGGAATATATTTGTACGGGGGAGTTGCAAAGCGAAGAGTTTTGACTATCCCGGACTGGAGGACATCCAGCCATGGAAGGCTATCCTTACTCGCAGGGCACCTGAAGATGAACTGACAGTACATCAGGATGGTAGTGTCGATTTTTCGGAGTACCACTTCATCGGTTTGTCGTTGTTCAATGCGTCGTTGGCGATCTTTCAAGAGCCATTTGACCATCACCGTTAGTCGACAAACAAGCACGGGAATTGGGATGTCCATGGAACGCTCGTAGATGGAACGCGAGCCCAGTACTGCCAAGATTGCAAAGAATGATTGCAGAAGACAGTCATAGGCATCAGACGATCTGCCTTTACTTGACTTTGCTTGTTGATAGGTCGTCTCGAGGTCAGCCAGCAGAAGTTCCGCGCAGACGACAGGTCCATGACACTTGTCAATAAACCTCGGGGTGCCGTTGGTCTTGTCGTCCGTGATGAACACGCTGATGAGGTATGACACTACCTTCCGGATAGGACAGTGCAGTTCGTCCGAGCCTACAGGGATAAACCGTTGCCAAAGATCGCAGACGCAGCTTCTGAGGATGTCATTTCGACAAGCTTCCTTCTCCACATCGTTTCCACAGTCTTTGACAAAGTGTAGAAGTCCAAGGAGAGTTTCGGGGACCTGGAAATCGAGGATATCGGGTCGGGAAGCGTAATCTACATTAGAAAACGCGTCCGTTTTCTCCCACGCTGTCGATCAAAAAGTCATTCTGATTGGTTGATCATTGAAATAATATGATTGGCTGTCCCATGTTTGTCCCACGTGGCACAGCACAACAAAGCCGAATGCGGTTCTGCGCGAAGCGTTGACGAAGCGTCGACTCTTTTCAGTTTTCCCTCCAGCCCTCAGTTTATCGCCACATGCATGGGGAAGCCTTTATTATCGGAGGTGCATTGAACATTGTATACCCGGAGATATTTTCATATACCGTTTGAATAATATTTGCCTTTCCTTTTATATCTATTGACTGTGGGAAGCATTAATCTTTAGCTAAGCCCGCTTTGCGATGACTGTGAGACTATTCTACTTACCGTGGGATAATAGAACTTAGCAGAATCAACAGCACGTTTGGCACCCTGCTCGAATGTTCTCCAACTCTCATTTCATTTCCAGAAGGCTCGCCAACAGCCTTCTTGGCTCTGACCGCCATGTATAAATGAAAACACGATCCAACACTGCAGTCTGTCACCCCCAGCCTGCTCAACTCAACTGAACTCTTATTCCTTTGTTATCACGTCTACTGGCAAGATCAGTGGCATCGCCGTTTTGACCAACCCCCGCTCCGTCGACGACAATCGCGATGCTTTCTTTGATGCCAACTTCTGGCTGCCCCAGGACGCTCAAATTCTCGCGCTCCTCCAGAAATGACGCGTTTCGTCGAGGCCGTTCCCACGCAAGACCAGCAGCTCAGGGAAGGAGAACATATTGGCGAAAGGGAACCTTGCAAATGGAAACGGCTCTGCGGGGGTTTCCAGTGACTGAACTTTCTTGTCGCAATCTTGTCGTGTAAATATTTATCTGTATTTATTATATATATTTGAATTTGGGATTGTCTTTTCCCGTGCGTAGCACGGGTCAACCGCTAGTATTGATCAAAATCAACGCCAGGTTGATAGAAGTGTCGTTGAATGAGCAGGAGCCAGCGGAACAAGCGTTCATAATGAGCCCTAAGGATTCGATTCACTTTGTGTAAGGCACTCTGGTCGGATGCAATCAGCAACAGGGCGAGAGAGTTGAGCGACAACGCGGCAGATATGACATCCTCCCCTATTGATAATCCAGGTTCGGTACTCAGAGCCTCGGGGGAGCTTGGTGGTATGCCAGCTAGAGCAACGGGTATCAAAGGTAGATATACAAACTTGAGGCTATCGGTCCGTCGGCTCGATAAAAGCTGGTTCAAAGCCTTGATAGCATCGAGCGACTCCCCTGACGCTGCGGCGATCGCAGCGGACTAGATGTAAAGGAGAGTAAGAGCATGGATAAGATAGGATATGAGTGAAGTGACCTTGAATGGCTCAGGGAGTCTAGATAGTGCAGTTACGCTCATGGTCGAGTTGCCAACACCGTACACCGGCAATCGCTGATGCGAAAAGGCGGGATTCCCACGCCCCACATAGCCCCTTGAGGCCAAGCAGGCGCAGCCAATGACGCTGACGCTTATGCAGCCTTGAGGTCATTCATCACAATGTAGAGTATGACTTATGAGTTATATTCATACCATGAGACGGAAATGAACTCGAGACCTGAATCCTTGCTGATGAACTTCGCCAAAGTTTCCCTGTACCGTCTCCAAGCAACTAAGGACTCAAGTACTCACGGCAGAGCGCAGCGAAAACGTCCATCACAAATCAGCCTTCATAGCTCCAGGCAGCGTAGACGGTCTTGGAAACGTGGTGCATTGAAGCTAAAAAGAGTCTGACCATGATAAAAAGAAATTCAAGCGGGCCTTGTGACCGAAAAAAACTGAGTGCTGGATGTACTCTACATCGACAAAGGCTTCGGTTAATGATGATGTATCAACGATGAACCGTTTGACAGTCCACAATTCTCGCGTGCAAAGGAGCTGCTATCCATCGATGAAGACCGTAAGCACCTTCTACAGAGATGACGGTTGTGTGTGCGAGCAGCGGCTTGAATAACACCAAAGGAAAGTAAAATCGTGGTTGACCAGGTAGGAACGGCTGCATGAGGAAACAAGATGGTTCCAGTCCGTCAAGGAACCTTCCAGTGCTCCTTCCTTCAAGTCTTCAGCTCAGTCCCGCGCAAGACCGTTGTGATTCCTGAGCTCGTTGAAGATGAGGAAAGATTGGTACAGAATATGTCTTTTCACCGGCGCAGAGGATGCTAGACAGGTCCTAGCTTCAATTATAAGCTACATAGTTAGTTACTGAAAGTGACCAGGCTTTAGATAGAAAACACGCCAAATCCTTTGCTCTACACTATAGAGCTGCCCCGTCAAACTCGTGTCTCTCCTCCAAAACATCACGCACGTTCGCATGTCTAGACATCAGCCTTACACGGAAGGGCATCGGCGTACGCCCAGACAGGCCTTCATACTCTTCCAGAGAAATTGGTTCGCCTGGAACGCTGGCGAAATTGAAGGCCCAGAGGAGGCGAGAGATGGCGAGGAAGAGTTCGCGCTCGGCGATGACCATTCCTGGACAGATTCTCCGGCTTTGATTGGGAAATAAAGGGAGGAAATGAGATGCAAAGGAGATTATGAATGAGCAAAAACAGAGTAGATAATCGGAACACTTACCCTGCTCCAAAAGCCCAGTGATCTCTGCTGTTCACGTCACCCTGTTTTGCGGATTCAGAGGAGCTAAGATCGTCTCCCAAGTACCTATCCGGGTTGAATGTACTCCTTCAAGCGGGAAAAAATGAAGTCCTTAGGAGTCGCCACAATCGACCAAGGGTCAAGTGAAATTTCTTACGGATCTGGATACCTTTCCTCGTCGTGGTGCAAAGCGTACACGTTCAACACCATCACTGTGTTCTTCGGAATAAAATACCCGTTATAAACGAAGTCCTCCTCAGAGCAATGTGGCGTGCCCATCCAAAATGGAGCGTGGACACGTAGCACCTGCGGCAACAGAATTTACTCAACCAGAAGGGATTGGACTCAATGACGAAGAGACGAACTTACTTCTTTCAGTATTGCTCTACAGTAAGGTAGCTTCAGTTCATCAGCTGCAGTCGGCCATGTATCCTTCCCAATGACTCGATCAAGCTCTTCATAGGCTCTGGAAGCGACGTGTGGGTGAGAGGGCATCAAAGCGATGAACCACTCTATGATACCGGACGTCTACAAATCACGGAAACGGTATCAGTCAGTACATCAAGCTAGGGAGACCGTTATAGAGTACGAACCGAGTGGACTCCCCCAGTAGTAAACGCAATAAAGATAAAGCACATATCTTCCCAGCTAAGGTGTTCTTCATCCTGAACGGTTAACATTGTTTTGACCAGACAGTCGGAAACCTCTTGACCGGCGTCAAGGCTGTCCTTCACGCGGCGTATCATAGCGCCGTAGATACTGAGAAAGTCTTCGTGTAGTTTTCGCGCGCGAGTGCGAGTATTAGTAGGCAAGTATTGAAGGATTTTGATGAAATCGACGGCATTTGTCCATGGACCTGCATGCTGCAGTTAGCACAATCTTTGTGTCACGAATAGGGAGCGTAGACGCCATGATGACAGAGTACGCACCTGTCAATTCCATGAACTCCATTCCCAGTCGGATCGCCTCTGTTACCAAAGGATCAGAGACCGACGGCGTCCTTGTTCCAAGGGACAAGGTAAGCATCATGCTAAATGTTCATAACGGGAAAGAAATAAGCGTGGTTAGAAAAAGTGATCGGCTAGAATGCTGAGGAGAAATCTACTTGAGAGCGAACCGACCCGCGAATTGGGCAGGATTGACAGGTACCTTTCCCTTCTGCGACACTTCGTACAGAGAACGAACGAGGATATGCGTCTCGTAGTCAATGGTTTCTGCGAAGCTATCAACAGCTTTGTTGTTCAACATCCACATTGCGATCTTCCGGTGCTGCCGCCTATACAAATACAGCGCTCGTCAGCTGGCACGGCACTTGGCGGAGAATATTGGCTTCTTCTTACCAAGTATCGTCATATTTGGATCCCGTAATTGCACCACCTCGGAGAATAGTCACGTTCTTCGTATAATAGTCCCATCGACTCGAGAAGATAGCGCCATTCACAACGAGAAGGTCACGAGCGACTCTGGCGTCGTTCATCACAATGAACAATTGGCTACCCATCCAGACGGAGTAGATAGGTCCATATTCCTTCGCCCACTTATATAGGATTTTCTCGGGGTAGCGAGGGAGGAAGGGGTACGTATCATGTTCCCAAGCTTGTTTGTGACGTTCTTGCGGAAGAAGACGACACGCATCGTAGCGACTAGGAAGGCCATGATAAGGAGAGCGAATGTAGATACCTATCGAGAAAAAGAGATGGCTCGAGCTTCGTCCAAGGGTAAAATCTCGGACACAACGAGTTGGCCTCACCGATTGTTTTCCAGGATGGAGAAAGGCATCGTGCTCTGGAGCAAGCGAGTAATTTCGAGGAGTCATTTGAAGTCTACGTTGAACAGATCAGTTGGGAAATAGACCATACTATATATATGTTACGCCAGGTCTCAACGTCTTCCCTGCATTTTCACCTGGTGCTCTTCGGCGCGGAGTTGGACGAGCGGTGATGAACGAAAATAGTTTTCGTACATTGTACCCACACTTCAAGCGGGTGGAGGACACCTCAAGAAAGATCGAAATTCGGCGTAAGTCCGCAAAGTCGAGCTCCCAGTATCATTTTCACTCACCTCGAAGCCCTGTGCAAACTTTTGTAGTAGTCCCTTTGATGATGCGTAAGGCTCGACCACCAACCCACAACCGAGACCCTGCGTGCTGTGAAGTACGGTCCGTGGGTTATGTTAAGGCTATCAAGAACCACAGACTGCGAGGTGCGATATCAACTCATTACCACAATTCACCGTGGGCGGAGTACGGGAATGATACTCTAGGTGCTTCTTTGGGGTGCGCCGCGTGAGGCTATGACTCGACCCGAGATAAATGTCCATCAAAGCGTTCCGACAGCTTAACGCATAGAGTAGTAGCTCTACGACGAACGATTCTTTGATGGTTTCGTCCCGAACGCCTGATTCTGAGGGGTACACGCTAAACGTGGGAAACAGGTAGGTCAATAGCCCACGAAGGCACATCCATGAAGTAGAGCAGCAGGTGCAGTCCGAGGGGCGACTTCGGAGTACTCCTGTTGACCAGCCAGTTTAGATGAGTCACACCCCCAGACATCGCGATGAAGCTCACCCTCAACGCCGAGCTTCCAATGTGCTTAAGAGTTGGAGCTGTCCCAAAAGCCGTTTAACCTTGAGCGGCGTAGTTGAAGGAGGAGAAGAATAGGATATCAATTCGCCGCTTGAGAAGACTGAATGATCATAGGAAAGGCGGCGACCAGAAGTGTCAAGGTTTGAGTACCTTCCTGAGTCCTATTCAGTTCAAAATTGAGTCAAGTGTAAAGAAGAACGAAACGCGCCAACCTCATGTAAGAACTGTATCATTTCCTGTCGACCTCGAGCGGAGTCGGTTGGATAAGGAAGGTATTCCTGTAGAAGTTTGGCAAAGGTTTGGCGCACAAAGGACGGCTCGGGCTTGTTTAAAGACTCAAACGTAGCATCAAAGGATGGAATGAAAGGCTGTGTTTATAGGACGCTACCGCGGTTATGGACATGGTCATGAATGATTTGGTCAGCTAGCTGCCGACTGGTGTAATTTGATTGTACGCGTAACAGGAACGAATAATCATTATACCCATTTCCTGCTATGGGTCGTCGAATGATTAGAAGTCAGAAGACGGGCGCAAGACGTAGAAGCTTACTGGATTCGTATGAACACGAGCATGAAATATGTACCCCAGAGTCGATGAACCAACCGCCTCCTTACGCTTCATGGCTGGTCGAATACGACTGCTGACAATTCCAATCACATATGAGATGCGAGCTCCAAGATAAAAACCTGAAACATGATCAAAACACGATATGTTTTCGTTGAAAAGCGTTAAAACGACAGACTCACATGAGATCAATCAAATGGTAGGAGCATCGTCAAGACGCCAAAGCACCTGCGATATCTCCGGGTGTAACAGCGCCACCGGCATGGGGATGATCAGAGACTACTCGCGTCGTCACTCCACACTATGGAGCATCAAGCATGGAAAAGTGAGATTCCGAGAAGCCTAGTGAAAACGCGGAGGTTAGCGAACCTATGACGAACAAGGTATTAGAAGATTAAACATGCGGTGTGATTTTCCTGGTACCCATCGCGCGATTTTGCTCCGTCGTCCTCTGAGAGAACTGAGGCACTGAGGTACCATGATGCAATGATGATTCCGGTCACGATTCGTGTATACATGGGTGGTAATCATCCATGAGAAGCAGGGGAAGAGAAAATCCTGCAGAGTTGGCCACGGAACGTGTGTCATCCATGCCGGCACCCCAATTCATTCCTGAACATGATGAGAACGCACATTGACAGGGCTAGAATCATGTTCGACCTCACCGAATACGCCGCTCTTGGTCCCCCTCTAGTTCACATCACCGAGAAATCGTAAACTGGCCGCATACTCAGGTGAGGATGTGGTTTCGGCGTGTTGGAATTGTGGTAGTATAAAATTAAGAGACGTTTCAGGATCAGCGCTGGCGCTGACGGTTCACAGGCCGTCATCTAGACATCCCGTGTGTGCGACAGAAATGGGGTGTTGATGTTTTTCCGATGAAACCGAAGTAGGGAAGATGGAAAAAGTAGCCGAGAATGGAGTGCGGGCAGCCTAACGATGGGGGTGGTCCTTTGTTTGTCGACATCTTTGCAAGTAAACAAAGGTCATACGACATATAAAGTTCTGAGTTGCACATGCGCTCCTTGTCGTTCGACTTTGCCCGTCTTCCTTCACGTCCTCCATCTTTCTATAACGTCCCTCACGTTCTCCTCCTCGTACCCTTCAAAGATGTTCGCCCAAAAATTGCTCGTTCTCGCTGCCTCGATCGCATTCGTTGCCGCACAAGACTCCTCAGCACCAGCGACCACGACGGGAACTGCTACACCACCAACCAGCACCGACGGAATCCCCGCATGCGTCCTCACATGCTCCCTTCAGGCTGGACAAACCGCTGGATGTACCTTGTTCGTCTTGAATTTCCTCCCGCCGGTGTTCCCGCTTGGACTTACCCTTCCCCTTTTTTCGTAGCTCCGACCCAGCATGCGCTTGCAGCACAACGAACAATTTCCAAGCAGCTGCTCAAGAATGCCTTCTCAGTCAATGCACACCCGAAGAGCAACAAACTGCTCTCGGTCTTCAAGCTGCTCTCTGCGGTGGTGAAGGTTCGTCGTCATCGTTTCATCTATTTATATCTTTACGTTCCTGACACCCTGAAATTTTCCCTAGCTTCAAGTGTCATCCCCAGCGCATCTGATTCCGCCACTGGTTCTGCCACCACTGAGGCCGAAAGTGAGACGTCGAGCTCGACAAGCGCTCTCCCAACCTCCGTTTCGCTGCCAACGACCAGCTTGCCTGCCCCCACCGTTACGCGTCCAGTTTCTTCGTCTACGACTGGAACAAGCTCAGGCACCACTGCTCCCCAGCAAACTACCTCTAACGCTGCTCTGGGAGGCAAGGCCGTCGTTTTCGGTACCCAAGGCTTCGTCGCTGCCGGCGTCGCCGTTGCCGGTGCTGCTATGGGCGCTGTCTTTGTTCTTTGAACATGATACACAACGCGTGAATTCGCGCAGAAGGATCCTTCGGTTGGGGGGACACGAAGTTGATGAGATTGGGGTGTTTCGCTTTCTTGGGACTAGGACTGTTTTTTGGTATAATTCCCTATCGGACTAATCTTGTTGTTGGCGTTGTCGCTGTTGCATGTCTGTTTGACGTTTCTGATATTCGTTTCACCTACAGAAAAGTACTCCTTGCTCGCGGTTCAGAATACTCTACCACCTTTGTTACTTTGGACAGCGCTGCGTTTAGTTCGTAATGTCATGTTTTACGTTCTTCCACATGAGCCTTATCTTCGTAGATTGATCCTTTACATGATCAGGTTTTGGCTTCATTCGCTCTCGTTGGTTTCGTTGGCATGAAAGTTGATCAGGTTGACCAACCGCCTACAACCTCTGCTCACATCGGCGCGTGTGAGAAGCCCTGCCAACCTTCGACGTTGAAGCAATCCATATACGTGTTGGTACAAACTACAAATACATTTCTAATACATTCATCAACCATACAGATCGTTGCCTCTCTACTACTAGCAACATGAAATCTCATTCAAGAAGATTGTCGTCGTCCGTTAGAATAATATACGCAATCTTTGAGGAACTCAAGCATCACCACATAACCCGCTAACTGCCCGGCCCACTCATCGATGAGGCCGGTCAAACTCTCCGCGGACACCTTCCCGATCGTCTTTCCTTGTTCGTGGCGGAAACGGCACGTAGAAATGATGGATTCCCAATCGTCCGAGGAGTCCAACGCACCACCTGTGAGTAAAACTGTCTCCAAATCCAAATTGGTTACATCGTTCTGCCCGGCAACGTTGGAGCCGAGGCGTTGGAGGACTTGGACTTTCTCAACGGAGATGTGTTTGAGATGGACGAGGAGAGGGATGAGGTTCGACCAGGCGGCGACTTGATCAGGTTCTTTCACGCCGATGAGGGTGAGGCTAGTTATCTTCCCCAATGGTAGCGATTCCACGATTTGGATATGTTGCTCCGTTCGTGGAAACGTGGTGATTTTGAGGTCGAGGATAGGGGCGGGGTCGCGAGCATCCGAATCCTCCACGACCATGACTTCATACTGCAATTCCCGCCTGTCGCGTGCGGGGGTGGTCACCGTGACCTTGAGGGGTCCAGCGTCAGAGGGGACACAACGAGAGACTTGGCGTCGAAGAGAGGAGATATCTCCTGCACCTCGGATGGCTGGATCGGATCTCTTGTTCTGATAAGATAGGGAGGTTTCTCGGAGGGCAGGAAGGTCGAGGCGAGCGAAGAGGTTGGCTTCTTGGATCTTCGCACACACCAGACGGAGCTTCTGAAGGTTGGGGAGAGCTAAAGGGGGAGAGTCCGCGGGTGTAGAATATGGAACGACTGGCGCAGTGCCAGCGTCGGTTGAAATGACGGAGAGGGAGACGTTCTCCACTAAAGGCGTGCTGTGCAGGATATCAATCACCCTAGGTACTGATAATAACGATTCGGGTGAAGATTCGTCTTCAAAGTCGAAGTCTTCGTCGAACATATCTAGGATGAGATGTGTTAAGCATGGCATACCGGGTACGGCGAATGGGACGATATTCTTGAGGGTCATCGTACGAAGGGACCTGAGATCCGACCACGGGAACCTGATCAACACGGGTGCGAAGTCTTCGTACACCTCATCCACGTCTGACTCGTCCGGCATGCCACCGAAATTGTGTTGAGGCCCTTCATATGCGATGTTCAACGTTCGGAGGAGAGGCGATGGGTCTCGTGTGTACTTCTGGAGGAGATGGATGGGGTCGCGCGAGCGGCTTGGACCATCAAAGGAGGTGACTGTGAGGTCGAGGTTTTGAATCCTCGGCGTTGCTGAGAGGAGGTTGGAGAGTAGGGCTTTGGATGGTTCATCGAAGCAGAGGTTCGCTAGAGGTCCTATTATCGTCAAGGGAGCCTGCTTTGACCGCTGGAGTGATTCGGCGACCCATGCACGCTGTGAGAGCGATATGGTCGACCACAAGTCGGGGGTCTCCCGGGCGACGTGACTCCATCGACTGCATACGCTCTTTAAGAGCAGAAACGTAGTGATATTGTCTTGATTGCGTGTTTCCTGTCGTGCCATATCCGCAGCTGTCTTGAAAATGCGAGATAGGAGCTCGTTGGGGAGTTTGTTGATCGCGATGTGGGTGTTTCGACGCGTACCGAGAGCTCTGATGAGGCGGGTGTATCTGAGAATCTCCAAGTCGATGGCATTGTTCGCTTCGACATCGGCTTGCGTGACGAGGGCCTAGTTTGAGACGGATGTTAGACTTGGTTGAAGATCAGGAAAGGGGTTGGAACGAACATACCATTGCTGCTGAAAGTCAAATCGAGCACAGTACCCGTGTTTCAGCTGTTCAGTCTCGAGGAGGGTGTTTACTTCGTTCAACTCCTCTGAAGAGGACAAGCCTAAGAGACGGGGGACAAGAGCAAGCGCGGTTCTGTTGTTCGGTAATTGGTTTAGATTATAAGGGGCCACTAAGCGCTCGTTGCGTCAACGACCGGCGCTTCCTTCGTGTTTTGAACCAACTTTCCCTGGAGCGTTCGTCAGTCGCGTATTCCCTCTGTCCTCCGTCAAGTTCGACCATATTGAAACCCCAAACTACGTGCAACTCCGTGCTAACAAATATCTGGGGTCATCTACGCTGCTGGGAACTGCCATGGGCATCGGGATTTGGACCTTGGATTGCATGAGTCTGCTGGCCGAATTTTTCCGCACTCTAAATCCTCAAGGACTCAGTACTCAGTACTCAGGCCTCAGGACCCAGGACTTAGGTGGAATAGTACACAGACAGGCTTCTAGACTCTATCCTACCCGACAAATCGGACCCGCCTGACTTGTCGCGTCTCATGTCCACGATGACAGAGAAACCAGAACCCGCGGGGCCGTTCCACATTTTCCCAATTACCGAGGCAACTGGACATCGTGCCATAGATACCAGTCGGTTGGTTGTCTTGGAACAGTTGGTGCGTCTGACTCATTTTGAGCTCTGTTTCATACCCTTTCTGACCCCTCTTGAAGGATAATTCTGCTACAAACCGCTTCTGTCGCTCACAGGTCGCCGCGTCACAGCCCTTGCTTGAGCCCCAATAATGGTTGAATAGAGGGAAGTCTATGAAAGCCGGAGTTCAGAGACATCAACGCCTCCCTTGCTCCATTTTCTGTCGATTTTGTGCAGTCTACTCTATGTCAGTTCGCTTCCCATCCTGTATCTGCCCTTGTGTTACATGGTACTTTTTACGATTTCGGTCTTACTCTACCGGGTAGGTCGAATGCTGAATGTCAAGGACTACTACCCATGACGGGTGACGGGTAGTAGTGTCTCTCCACTTGTATCCGTACAGCACCGTAGGAGTCATCCGTCAAAACCCAAGCAGACTTGGCTGAGCAGCGACTCAAACGGAAGAGAGGCAGAACGCCTGAACGGTCGGTGCCGTTTTCTTCGCAAGGACGTGACCAATCCGTCCCGGATTCCCATCCTACCAGGCCCACCCTTGCGCTACCACTTCTCCGACGCTATCCGGAGAACAATATACTCCATCTAGATGGGTAATCAACTATTCGTCTTTATCAGTGACGCGAAGGTTACTCAAGATCTCCTGGTCATCAATGGTTCAATATTCGCAAGTCGATGGGGTAACGTCATCTAGAACGACATGATCTCCCGTCGCCGAGCGATTAAAAGGGCGAAATACGGTCGTATATGGCATGCTTTCTACTTCATGTACAAACCCAAATCGTTCTCACGAACGTCGTTGCGCTTTTGGTAGCTGTAGGAGAAAACATTGCACAATCCCAAGCTGTAAAGCGGTGAACGCCTACACGGATGCAATTGTGTACCTTTCGCCGGCTCGATATGTTTCAGCGTTGTGATTTCGGATCAATGGAGACGATGTCCTCTACAGATGAAGACGGTCATCTTTTAGTTTCAATTGGCCGCGTCGACATGCGAGCGCGTATGATGGAGAGTACTCTATGGGGGAGAGGCATGACTCTGATGGTGCGGCTTTTTAGAGAAGGATCGAGGATTTCTCCTGGAGGTTTGACTCTCAGTTCTAGGTCAATCAACCCAGAACTCTTCCTTGTTCTGGGAGTTAAGGTCATTTTGCTCACTGAAAAACATGAGGGAAGGTTTTAACGAGCACGTGTGACATGATGATGGTCGACGCTTGCAGTTTCAAGCACAGTGTGGTGAGCGTAGCGCCCGGCTAGTTTCTGCATTGATCGATCCTCGCCCTTTTCCCTCCCATCACACAGATCGCAGCTTTATCACCACCAAGATCGATCTCGCGTCGTCTACCTTACCTCAACGTTCATATTGCTTGACACTCAATTCAACAATATTCACCCGGTTGGACCCAATGGTAGGTGGCTCGGTCAATCGTTGGTTCAAGATCTTCATTCGTTCTCCTCTTCAACAAAGTCTCAGGTGATCGCAGCAGATTTCAAATCCCAAAGAGACATCGACGATGAGATCGCGAACTGCGAAGACGAAGCGACAATCCGTGTTCTCTACACATACAGAAACACATTCGCCGTGATTTGCCGACTCCCAACCGAGCTTATGGTCCAAATCTTCACCGAATGCAAGGCGCCATTGCCGGGGGGATATGACTATGACTTTGCATCGACGCGGCTTCAAATAATGCTCGTTTGTACTTTGTGGAGGGCGATTGTGGTCGCAACCCCGCAGCTCTGGACCTTCGTTTCGACGAGGCAGCGGCAGTGGATTGGTCTGTCCCTTCAACGGGCGCAAACAATGCCTCTCACCGTTGATTGCGCGGAAATCTATAGGAGGGAGGATGTGATTCTGCTGAAGCGCTTGATACAGGAAATGCATAGGTTCAAGGAACTCCGCATCCATTGGGAGATGCTCGATACATTTGATTTGACCGCAGGTATCCTCGACAACTCCTCACGACTACATTCTCCGCTTCTTCAAACACTGGTTATCGACGTATCTTTTGATACTATGGAACATTGGAGCTTGAACGATGAACTATCGGTCAAGCCGGCTGTTTTTGAGGGGTTCTGGAGTGGATTCACCGCGCTGCGATCTATGGAACTCCATAACGCCCTACCCATCCATACCGCGCACCTGCTGAACTTGACACATCTGACTATCAGAGTGGCACCTGAAGGGAAGTGTCTCTCTATCCCGTGGGTGGTTGAGTGTCTACGGAACACTCCACTGTTAGAAGAACTCAAGATCGGCACCATCTCTTCGAAACATCCACTTACAATCCCCCCCCTCCCGATACCTCTTCCGAACCTGAGATCAATATCGTTGAACCTACAATCCGTCAAAGAGTCAAAGCTATTCCTCCACCTCGAAAGACCATCTTCGCCGCCACCGTTCGTTGTTATTGACTTCGAATATGGATTCACGCACAGATACACCAATGAACAAGAAGACCATATATTCTCATGTCTTCAACAGCTCATCTCCAAGTTCACAGAGAATGTGGAGAACTTATCATCTTCGCTTCTTGAAGTTACCTTGAACCTAGGATCAAGCATAGCCCCCAGTTACTGTTTGACTGTCAAGGCGGCAGAAAACAAATCCCATCCATATTACTTCTTCCTACACATTCTAAGTAAACCGTCGAGCCTCAGAGGCCAGACCGTTCATCTCACTTCCGCCTTTCCCTTGGAAAGAATTTGCAAACTCTCGCTGAAAGGTCATATGCGCAAGGATGAAGTGATCGCGTGGAGAAAGCTCCTACCCAGTCTCGTAGAGCTCAAGTATATCAGCGTGGAGAGTATCACCATCCTGACCCGACTAGCTGGACTAGGCCTGTTTTCACGTGCACCCAAACGACGCATCTCAATCGCGGACTTCAATAATCGAAAGCTCCAAGAAATCTGTGTCAAGGATGACAAATCGTCGACGACGGGCGATTGGTCGACCTTTGTTCGCATCTGTAAAACCCGAGCGGAGCATGGGATGCCAATTGAAACGGTCCAGATACAGTCTTGCAATGTTCTGGAGGGACATGTCCGACAATTAGAGCAGTATACGGACCTATACTGGGATGGAGATAAGGAGTCATCTCCTCTAGAGGATTGGATGGACACTTGAAGAGATGTTTTGTGGAGACCGCTTGTCGTGTGGTTGATGGATCCTCTGGTGCGGGGAATGAACAACTTCGGGAAGCTGTATGTGCGCTATTCTCGTAGCTTCATTTAGACTCTCGTAAAAGTACTCTTTAACGCTCAATCGATCGCAGTGCGACGAAATTGACATAAGTACCGTTACAGAGGGGCTACTCCTGACGGTTGCCCGTGGGAATGAAGGGACTGCCGTGTGAACAACTAGTCCAGCGGTTATGACGCGTCTCACAAAATGCCCAACAACGTCCTCCGTATTTTCAAGGTCCTGGATCGCCACCGCCATTCATACTTCCACTGGCAGTTTTTATGCTTATTCGAAATATACTACGTCGCTCTTTTCCTCCTTCATCTTCCTGAATTGTAGGGTTCGACGCCGGGGCGCAAGAATTACTCCGTTTTGACGTGTCCGGGCTCGCCACTTTGTAGGCGGGGTGGAAACAACAGTAAAAATGGTCGAGCAGTAGACGATGAAGCTGTATGAAGAGTGACATGATAACATGCAAATGGTACGTTCTTTCTGCTTTCTGTTCTCATGCCAGTGCATTTCCTCACCCTTCGCATTTTCTTCATGTATAGCATCTCGCTCATGACCATGATGCATGACCTCCAATGACCCCGATCTCTTCTGTCCCATTTCAAGACTTGTAACCGTCGAACTCGACTTCAATTACAGAGCTACTACACTCCCCACCTACTACGACCGTCTGCCCAACCATTGTCTGCGTATCGGGTTCAACGAACGGATGGGATCTCCTCGAGAGGTTGTAATAGACCATTGACAATGCGGCACGAAGAAAGGCCTTATGCAAGACCTGGCTTTCCCTGCGATGCCGTTATCGCCGCCGTGACGTCTCTACCGCAACCATAGTCCCCCAAGATTGCCCGCCCCTTCCTTCTTTGCCTTTCCTCTTCAATCTCTCCGACAGGAGACTTATGCGAGCCCGCAACTGGTTGCGCGCAGAGGCCTTGATGGGTTAGACGGAGTTTCAGAGGTCCTTGGAGTCAGGGAGCTCGTTGTCGACGGAAGACTGAAAATAGGTCGAACCTATGAACCTCTCTATCGTCTATCTCCCCTGCTCCAACAGCCGCTAGCGTCGTTTGCGATCCCTCTGCGCTATTGACTCCCCCCATCCCTTTCATCATCCTTCTCTATGGTCCTTCGTACCTCTCAGCTCCACGAGCAATCCCTCAAGGCCTCAAGGCCTCAACGTCAACGTTGATCAATCCTGTTCGCCGCCAAGTCACCCCCCATCTCCTTCAGCACCGTCCTCGGCTCGTTTTCGCTGTCGCCTTGTCCATCCCCAGGCCCATCTGTATCACCAGCCTGTCATTGCGAACATCCGTCCGTCTCCCTACATCGATGACATCGTAACGCGCGTCTTACATGCTCATTTCGGATGCTCACTTGATTATGAGCGTTTGGCTGGAGATGCGACTTGTTGGTTTTCCTCCGCCCATCTGTATTGGGGGTTCCTGGCTCGATATCGAGCTTTCTCTCACTTCTCTGTAACTGTCGCTGCCTTTATTCGACGTCTTTATTCGACGTGGCCGTTGTCTCAGCATGTTCCCACTGTTCCGATACAGCCCCTCCCGCCGGATTCAAGAGGACAACAGATGGATCGAGTTGAAGGGATGGGCTTGAGGTTAAGTTGGGCCATGAATTCGTGGGCGCCGAAGAAGGGCTAGGCGTAAGAGTGTCGATGACGATGAAGATATCTGGGGGGAGGGAGATGGGAGGCTGCTGATGAAGGATACCTTAGAAAGGGTGTCGCCTACCCTCCTCGATCGGGACCTCCTACTACAGATGCATAGAGCACGACTCTGCCTTCATCGTTGTCATAGGAGAAAGCACATACATACACAATGGTACTCCTCTCGCTTTCCATTCACTTTGACCCCGCGTGTACGACTGGATTCATCGGTCATGGATGAACGAGGCAGAGAACCTTATCAGCCTACTCTATGGTTAGGATTTGGTTGTCTTTGTGGTGTCTTTCTTCCCGACGCCGACCACGTCCGGACTACCGCGCAAGAAATGACGGGTGCGTGTAGAGTGGTAGACTCGGGCTTGGACATGGACTGCGATGAGTTTAATCGGACGTGGAAGATGATTGATGAAGAGGTAGAGGGTGGTGAAGATGTTCAAGAGAAACGGGAAGGGGAAGGAAGGAAGATAGCATCAATGAAGATTACCGTCAAAGAAGATCAATCAAGGATATCTGTAATGGATGTCGGACCTGGGGCAGTGTTCGTGGCTCCTAGAAACCTCCATCTACCTATCGTTCCTCGCCAACTTCACTCGTCGATCAACGTTCAGCGTTTACTTCATTGACATCATGCCATCCGACATCCTAGTGACGACAACGATCTCGGGATGTGCATCGAAGAGCAACTATTATTCTGAGCTTCCTCCAATTCAGCTTCGTTATGATGCTACCCAGAACTCCATTGTGCTGATTATCACCGTGCGCGGGGCAACGCTGCCTAGAGTATAGGCAGAGAGTCCTCTGGATTGAAACCTCAGGACATGGACAGCTATACAACAAAACTTGGATACAATGTGGTCGGTACTTCAGCTTGTACACATATCACTACGTAGCCTATGCAATGCGCCCAAAATGTGCCGCGTCCATTAACATATTGGGATTGCTTTTTAATAAACCAAACGAGCATATTGAACATACTGGTATCGATTCGGTGTTCATGTCGTCCTGTCAATCCTCATCGACATCTCCTGCCGGTTGACGTTCACGCATGTCAAGCACTGTGACATAACGCGATAACCGTGCAAGAGAGCGCGTGCCCAAATCGTTGCCCCTTCCCATGGATACCTTCTTCACCGGTCTTCCCTCAGTGTACCTAAATTGACAGATGAACTCCAGCATAGCCCAATCGTTCGGCGAATCCATTGCGTTATCCTCCAGGACCACCGTTTCGAGATTTGGATTGAAGACATCATTCAGGCTCATGGAATCTTGGGAAGTGGGAGCACCAAGCCAGCGAAGGACTTGCACTTTATCGACACAGATGTGGTTGAGATGAACGAAATGCGGGATGGCGTCCGACCAGACGATGACTTCTGCAGGTTCGCTCACGTCGACAATAATGAGGCTGGTTACCTTCCCCAACGGAAGCGATTCGACGATTTTGATGTGCTCTTCAGTTTGCGGGAAATTTTGGATCGCAAGTTCGAAGATTGGAAGTTCACCATCCGAGTCCTCCACTGCCTTAAGAACGAAGTCGCATTCCTGCCTCGTGTGCGCAAGGCTCTTCACGATGACCTTGAGCTGTCCAACGTCTGAGGGGATACAACGAGAGACTTGTTGTCGAAGACTGAATAGATCTGCATCCACGTCGAGCGCAGGATCCGATCTGTCATTGATATACGAGATTGAGGTTTCTCGTAATCCAGGCAAGTCAAGACGAGTGAAGAGAATGGATTCTTTAAGGCTCGCGGCTACGACATCGAATTTCCGAAGGTTTGGCAGGCTTAGTGGAGGGGATTTGGAAGCTTTGGAAAGGAAAACTTTGGGTGTCGTGTTGGGGTCGGAATCGGTTGAGATAACAGCGAGGGAGGCGGTCTCCAGAGCCGGCGTGCTGTTAAGGATATCCACGACCCTTTGTGCCGAGAAAAGGGGTCTAAAGCCGAATCTGCGGTCCATATTTCGGGCTTCGAGGACAAGATTCTTCAAGCATGGCATCATGGGTACCGCGGTAGGGATGATATTCCTGAGCGTCATCGATTGAAGGGACCTTGCATCCGACCACGGGAAGCTGTGCACCACTGGTCCAAACGTACGATGATATTCCAATATCAATCCACCATGGCGCTCCGGTTCATAACCTTCATATATAAGCTTCAAATTTCGTAGAAGGGGAGCAGGCTGATTGGCGAACTTCTGGAGTAGGTCGATGGAACCCCGCGAAGAACCGTTTGTAGAGGTAACTGTGATATCCACCTCCTCGAACCTCGATGACGACGAGAGTATCGTAGGAAGAATATAAACAGGGCATTTATTGTGAAAGAGATTCCCCAGTGGGCCAACAATCGTCAACGGAGCCTGTTTCGAGCGTTTGAAGGCTTCGGCTACCCATCCAGGCCTAGACAGCAAGATGGTTGACCAGAGCTCAGGAGTTTCGCGAGCGACGTGACTCCACCGGCTGCATACGCTAGTCAAAGCCAATAGAGCGGGGAGGGCATCGCGATTCCTTCCTCCTGTATCCGCTGCTGCCTTGCAGGCCATGAAAATACGAGATAGGAGCTCATTAGGGAGCTTGGAGAACGGGTTTTCCTGCGAGCCAAGGCCTTTCGTGACTGGAGTAAGAGTCGTGGTCTCCGGTTCGGTAGACTTTCTGTCCCCACTATCGTCTTGAACTGCAGTAAGCTAGATTGAAAGTCGTAGTATTAGATGAAAAGAAGGAAAGGGGCTTGCACCACACCACTTACCATTGCCTTGCTGGAATACAGATAAACACTTGAGGAAATGCTGACTTGGTGGTCTACTCGTATTCTTCGCGAATGGTGGTGAAATGGGGGGTTGGTCAACGTTCAGAACGTTCAACGTCTCCAACGAGAGTGTCGGAAAGCAAGGTGGTTCTTCCAGAAAAGAAGCGCCTGCCACGGCCTTTTTCGAACTCCTTAAGCACTTGCTTCGTTTTAATTTCATCCTTACCTCCCATTCTCCACGAAGGCCAAGGTAGTCAACCAATCCATTTGCTCTACTCACAATGCAAGTGGAAATCATAGCCAACAGTATGTCCGCGAAATTGACCTTCGTTTTCCATTGTATGATACGAGCCAAGCGGAGAAAGAGGTCATGGGTTTTGACGACGAAGTCTATCACCTCAGTCACCGCTAACGCCCTTGGCCTTGACATTGATACCTCAAAAACGCACCCAGCAATACCGTGCACTTCGTAGGTGCAACTTATGTATATGTGCGCGGGGTATGGTGGCGCGTTGCAAGGGTTGTGTGGTGGAGCGTTCCTGGAAAGACTTCGAGGTTGTCGTTTGGGGTCATGGATGGACGTACCAACATGATGAAATGTAAGAGAAACCGTCCATACAGAGCGGAAGGGAGTCACTGTGAACAACGAGGGGAAGGAGGTCAGTGAGAGCGAAGTGATGGAGTCATGAGTCATAAAAAGAACGGACGCATGATTAACCTTCACCCAGATAGATACAATCCCTTCCATGGTATCAAAATCTTTGATAGCTTAACTAGAAGAAATACAGTTGATTCGGCGCTGAAAGACAACCTTACATTCACAGGTAATAGCAACGAGAGGACGGTGTTCAATCCCACAAGGTAAAGTCATCAAACTCCTCAGGCTCCTCCGAGTCCCGGATTACCATCCACACAACATTCGTCTTATACCCCCACAACTGCTTCTCATACTGTCTCCTACCGGGTCCAACATGGCAATACAGCAAGAGTCTCCCTAACGGGTGATTTCGATCGTGCCGGAAGCAGCAGATGGTCTTGAGTGTTTCGAGATCCTCCGTTGACGGGGGATCCTCGCTATCCAGCGTCACCTTGTCCAACTCGGGGTTGGTGACACTATTCGAGTCAACGACGTCATTCAAGGACGGTGCCGACCCAAGCATGGAAAGGACCTGGATTTTTTCGACCCAGAGGTTCTTGAGTCGGACCAGGTGTGGGATAACCTGCGACCATGCTAGAGCTTCGTCGTCCTTCTCAATCCGGGTAAGATGGAGGTTGGTTATTCTTCCAAGAGGTAGCGATTTGACGGTACTGATGCAATGTTCCACCAAAGGGAAGGCAGAGAAGCTCAGCTCGAAGATCGGGTCGCTTCGATCTTGGTCTTCCCGGACAGCGAGCTCGTACCGGTTGTCTTTCTCTTCATAGGATCCGATATACGTGCGTCGTGGCGTAGTTTGTTTACCCATCTTCACAGATACAGCAAGAGCGTCAATGTCCGAGGGGATGCTGCGCGAGATTTGGTGATGAATATGGGTAAGATCACTATTGACTAAGGTCATGGTGTGGGGATCGTTTCCGTTGAGGTACACAATTGACGCGTATTGCAGGGCAGGGATGTCGAGATGAGAAAAGAGGATTGACTCTTTGATGTGAACGGAGGTCAGGTTGAGTTCCTCGAGATTGGGTAGGGGGATAGGTGGAGAGTCGTCGGGGAGTGTGTCAGCGGGGTCATCAGGGGATGAGAGGGGGGAGAGTGTGACGCTTTCTAACGCGGGTGCATTGCGCAAGACATTGAGTACGCGGCGCACGGTGAGACGGCGTATGTCGTCGAAGTGATTGCCTTCAAGGTCAATGACTAGATCGGTCAGGGACGGCATAGAGGCAAGCCTGGTTGGGATAAAGTTCCGCAATGTGAGCGACCAAAGGGAAGTCAGCTCGGACCATGAAAAGGGCAGCGCGATGGGTAAGTAGTCGTAGTCGGGTTCGTAGCCATCGATGCTTCCATAAGCTGAGTCGTCATCTTGGGTGTTGTAGTCGATTCGGAGAGTCTGGAGGAGAGGTGCGGCGAATTTGAGACTTGAATCGAACAGGAAATCCGGGATATCTGTGTGGTACCTTTCCGCTACAATAAGCCGGATGTCGACGTCTTGAAAACGAGTCGCCGCATCCATGATCACAGGGAGCAGGTCTTCTGCACTTTTCGGAGGGCAAACGTTTCCCAGAGAGCCAAGAACCGTCAAAGGCGACCGTTTAGATCGTTTGAGAGACTCTGCAGCCCACCTGGGCCTATCCAAGGTGATTGTTGACCAAACGGACGCAGTGTCCACAGCTACCTGGCGCCAGCGACTGCAGACACGCGTCAAGTTCAGTAGCAGGAGCAGGTACTCGGTGGTGGTTCGAGTCTTGAGCCCGGACGCGTCGACAATCGTCTTGTATTCCGTGAAAATACGCGACAGTATTTCATTGGGAAACTTCATGACCGCGCTGTGGGTATTTCGACGCGCACATAAGTCTCGGATGATCGCCCTGTGTCTGCTGATTTCGTCGTCAATACGGCTCTGGGCTTCAAGATCGACGCGACTGAAGATGGCCTAGGTACTTTCAGTACGAAATAACCGAGAAACACGCCGAGAAACGCGTACCATTCTGATGTTATGACTTTAGGTGATGGTTCCAAGAAAACGCGACGCGAAATCTAAGCGCTCGGTGGATTTATTTTCATCTCAACGGGCGCTTCGTTTCTTCGTTCTCCCCACCACCAACTTCGCCAACCTGCTCGCTCTTGTTTGAAGAGAAACCGACCGAATTATCGTCTGTATCTATGGTATAACTAAACTTCGCTCTTCTGACCAGCTTTGCATGCTACTCTAGATCGGAGGTTGCAACGTTGAACCGTCGTAGGCCCAAGTCTCCCCAACCGACTCCAAACACAACTTCAATGGCATTTGCTTCGAACGCGGATGCCCAGGGCGATCTAGATACGGGTTAAGAATCGGATTAGCTATGTGCTACTCAAAGTGAGTCGAGTTCACCGCGGTTTTCCTTGTGACTTACTCAAATATGCGTCGATCCTCCTAGATACCGTGTCAAGACCGACGATGAAGCTCGCTTTCACATACAAACCGTGCGGAGGTATCGAGGCTGGTGAATTGATAGTGATGGTGGTATGGGTTGTACTCAGCGGTTCGTCTGGTTCGTCATCGCCGGTATGTCAGTCTTGTCTTCATACCATACTCTACGGTTCTAGAACTCCCTTTGAAAAGTGCTGCCAAAACGGATTCAGGGACGGTGTTCCACACATTCACGAAGTACTCGCCTCCTAAACGCGCTCGGATCGTCTCGTCTTCCATCGTTCCCAGGTTTGCATCGCCCTGCTGTGGATGAGCTCGAGCCCTCGACAAAGAGACGGCTGCAGCCCTGTCGTTCGGATAAGCAATGTGGGTAGAATTCACCACCGTGCATCTCAACCTTCTAACCTTCTGTCCCAATAGTCCTTCTTCCGGAGGTCGCGCCAGACAGTACTCAAGGCGAAAGGCTTGGTCGACCCTATCGATGATCAAACACGCAAATGTCTATCGACTATCGGTGGTGGTTGAACCCGATGGTGTTCTTTTGATTGGTGCTCAGTAGCGTGTCCACTTCGTCGTTGTCCGTATGTCGATCTTATCCTCATAGCATACATACCGTCGTCTCTGACCTCCTTCCGAAAGGCAGCACGGAAAGGTACCTTGGAACCCCGCGAAATGCTCGCATTGTATCTTGCCTTCCTCAAGTTTGCATCGACGAATGAGTCGAATCCCTGACAGAGAGATGGCTGCCCGGTCGGTTCCGCTACCCACCGCTTGGGTAAACGATGTATGGGATTCCAAGGTGTGTAGCCATTAGCACCGTGCATCTTGACCTTCTAACCTTCCGTCTCCTCACTAGCCGTTTTGCCTACACATCGCGCTAGCTAGACGTCGAGGCGCGAACGGCTTGGTCGACAACACTACCCATGAATGCATCAACCCCGCACACGTCTATCGCCTATCGGTGGTGGTTGAACCCGACGCAGATGCTGTCCTCTTGGTCATAGTGTCGTGCTATGTCGCCGTCTCCTGCCTGGGATCACGTCACGCCCGTCCTCGAGCGCATGCCTACCCCGGCTTCCGTGTCACGATGCTGGAATCGATGCCAACTTTGTACTTCGGTTACCCTTCCCCTCCCCTCCCCAATCCCAGCGGACGTCAACACCTTCGGCTCGGATTCCCTCCTCAAACTCTCATCGTCTTCAACGCCAACGCTCGAGCAAAATAGGAACGTCGCTGCTGGCGTGGTACTGGCGCCATTGCATTGGGATGGGGTGGATGCTAGGACATTCTAACTGATGGTTGCTGCATCTCGGACTCATCGATAACTTGGATTCATGGACATCACCTCCCAGGCTTCGTATGGACACTTTACGTATCATGATATACCCTCCGTCGTCTACCCTTTCATATCCCTTTCCCCACCTTCTTCCACCCATAGAGTATTTCTCCATAAACGCTCAGACATCTGCTTCGTACCAGTCTTTATGGATGCTCTACCAGTACCATGATCCCTTCCCCTCCTTCGAAACTACGTGGTAGCCTCAACACAAACATAGAGTACACTATAGCCAGCGATAGACATTGTAGAGTAGCTACCCAGCGTCGGAGGATACCTTGTCGATTGGAATGCGACGTTTGGTCTAGGTTTGAAGGAAATGTGACCATAGGGCGACGAGAGGAGATGCGGAATACTCTACTCTACATCGAGTGCTCAGTTACCTTTCTCGTTTTCAACGAAGTACCATGATGAATGAAGCATTCCCGATGCTAGTTGCGCAGATATAGTGGTTATATATACAGGGGAACAATTGTTGTAAATCATCGTGACGATCTATCCTCCCAATTTCGATCTATGACCCCTCCGGTGGTTGTTGACACGCCGCATTAACTTGTTTGCGTATCCGGCCGGAATGTCGCAACATGAGATCCTCAGCATCCGTATGGGGTGCCCATGACGACGTCGGGCCTCGCATGCTTCTTCGAAATGAGCCCAGTCTTGTTGAGTTGACAGGGCATCGCTAAATATATCGATGCTTCCCAACTCAAGGTTGGAAAACTCTTCAATTCTAGTACTGGAGGAAGAAAGATGCTTCCCCGCAAGAGATTGCAAGACAGTCACCCTTTGCACGTGGATCACTCTGATATGAACGAGGAATGGAAGCAAGTTGGACCAAGCCAGCGCTTCATTGTCCCCCATGCGACCTTTGAGTATGACCTGGTGTATCTTTTCCAGTGGCAGCGAGGCGACAAGATTGACATGCTGTTGAGCTAATGGTAGCCTCCACATGGCAAGATTAACAAGGATGGGCTGGGTACCAGCGTCCGTCACTTGTAGCTTGAGCCTTCCATCGGAGGACTCCCTGGTCACATTGAGAGACGATGCATGATACGGTATACGCGTAGATACGAAATCATGGAGATGCGAGACATCGGCTTCGGCTTCATCTGGGATGTCTTTGTTACGGAATTCAATGTGGCCCAAGATCGAGTGGGGTATTTCAAGGCATGAGAAAAGCGTAGCCTCCCTCAGGCCTTTGAGGACAAGTGTCATGTGGCGGAGGTTAGGTAGAGGTATTTGGAGCAGCTTGGGGGCCCTGATGACGGGACCAGATGAGACCATAGAAATGTCGATGCTTTCTACCAGTGGGGTGTTTCGAAGAAGGTTGATTAGCCAACCTACCGACAAGTGTGTCCCTTCCTCCTGCGCGTGGACATACAAGTGGGTTAAAACTGGCATGAGGGAGGGTGTACGTGGCAGGACGCCGACAAGCTTGAGCGACTGGAGAGACTCAAGCTCTGTCCAGAAATTTTCAAGGATTTGCGGTGACAGCTCGTCGGCAACGGCGCCCATCCGAACGCACAGCTTCTGGAGCAAAGGGGCACGGAGCCCAGGCTGTCGACATAGGAAGGAAGAAAGGATATCATAGAGGGTAGTACTGGAGTAAAGTATCCCGACTTCTTTGAATCTGTGGGTTTCCGATACCAAGGTCGAGGCCATCTGCCTGAAGTCTGTGTCCAAGCGATCGTATCGAGGAATGTAGACAGTTAATGGCGCCGATTTAGCACGGTTCAGCGATTCGTAGAACCACCGAGGCTGCGCAAGCGAAAGTGTAGCCCATAACTGCGGAGTATCCAAGCAGATCTGCCTCCACTGAGTACATACACTTGAAATGCTGAGCAAACTGCGAGTGACGCCCTGCTTCCCAATGTTGGAAGCCATGAAGATTTCGGACATGATCTCAGGTGGGAGCTTTGAGATCGCGGCGAATGTATTTCTGGTTGTGAGTAAGCCGCAAATGATCGCCTTGTAGTGAGCAATCTCTTTATCGACCTCGTGTTGGGCCTCGAAATCGGTGAAGATAGCCTGCAGATTGAAGTTAGATCAACAATCGAGAGTGGCCGCTGGCGATCAAGGGTATTTCCTACCATCCTGGGGAACCTCGGTACTCGCTGCAAAATAGAATGTCACAAGGGCGATTTGAGGTGGACGTCAAAAAGAGAGAGACGTTCGGCGTCTCTTACCTTTCTCAGCATGTTCTACTTACCATGTGGTCATCCTTGAGGATGGATCCCGGGCGCTGCGGTAGTCGGCCGAATTGCAACGAAATCCAATGTGGAAGGCATGGCTTAAATCCCTGCCCATGATCCATCTTATGGCTTTTCATGAGGCGCTACCGTTCAGCACCATTTTTTGGACTCTGTTCATTGAGGAACGTTGGTAAGAACTCTGGACTCTAGAGTAGAGTACATATTGTCTTAGAAGAAAAAGAAAGATGACAGTCCGAGAAAAACCTTAATTTCCTAATTCTTGTTTGCAGCACCGTAACCATCCCAATGCACAACCGTACACTCAATGCTTCGCACCCCCTTCTTGGGGATATGAGAATCTCTGATCTCTAATTTCTGTACAGGCTTGCCATGTTTGTGTCGAGCGCGACAGATACAAGCAAAGAAGGACCAATCCTGGTGCTTGGACGTTTTGTCGCCATCAATCGAAACCCGTTTCAGGTCAAGATTGTTGAATTCGGCAATCGTTGTACGGGGAGACGTCGGTGTGGGTCCTGCGAGTGAATTAAATACAGTCACGTTGTCGACATTGACGGACTGGAGATGAGTAAGGAGGGGAAGCAGGTTTGACCAAGCCAATACGTTGGAACCCTGGGTATGGAGAGTAAGGTGGTGAATACTCCCCAGGGGCAGTGATGCTGCGAGATTAATGTCTCGCAAAATCCAAGGCGCTATGACCAGCTGGAAAAAGTCGCCGGCTGGATGATTTTCAACGCTTAGTTTGTAGTAGAGTTTATGTTCATTGATAATCACATTGAGGGGAGTGTGTGAGTGTCCTGCGAAAAAGTGTGAAATCAATTTTTGAAGAGGGGAGAGCTCTTCTACAGATTGGGCGTGGCCACCATCGCCCTCAAACTCGATTGAGAGAGCTTCCACTGTCGCTGGAAATTCCAGAGAAGCCAGCAAGTATGATTCTCGGAGATATTCCATGTGAAGTCTGATATTTCGAACATTTGAGAGGGTTAACGGAGAGGGGAGAATTGGTGGCAGAGGGCTAGTGGATGAGATTATGCCGATGCTGATGTCTTCCAACATCGGCGCGTTTCGCAGTAGATCAATGACCCACGAAGCGGATAGACCGTTTCCCCCACGTGTATAAATATGGATATATGTCAGAGATGGTAGGAAAGAGATTTTGGATGGGTAGACGTGAAGAAGCCTCAGGTACTGGAGGCCGATCAGGTCAGACCAGAAAGGTTGCATCACGTTCGCTTGACGCTCAGTAGTGTGTCTGGAAGGCTGTATCTCGATTCCTAGTTTTCGCAGCGAGGGAGCGTGTGGGCTAGGGTCCGTCGGGAAGAAAGAGGAAACAAGGGAAGCCATTTCCTCCTGAGGCCAATTAATTTCGAGCTCCTTGAACCTGTATGTTTCGGCCACCACTTTCTCTAAGAGGTCCAACCGATGGTTTCTATTCCATTTGACGGAAAGTGGTGTGTTTTTCGATCGTTGGAGCGAACGAGCAATCCACCCGGGGCATGCGAGGGAGACGAAAGACCAAAGCTGAGGAACATTGAGTGCGATGTCGCTCCACGCAGTGCAGACACCCATGATATTGATGAGCGTGGTTCGTGTACGTTCGAGGTCTTCGTTTGCGAGCAGAGGGCAAAGCCTGAAAATTTGAGCCATGATTTCCACCGGGAGTTTGGAAATTGTGGCGTATGTGTTTCTACGCTTGAGCAGACCGCGTATTATTCCCTTGTGTCGTTCAACCTCTATATCGATAGCTTGCTGAGCTTCGAGATTGGTGATAGGTACAGCCTGACCTCCCAAGCGCGTGAGTTGTTGCGGCAATGATGGTCGCAGAAATCGTTGCGTACCATTTTTCTCGGAGCACAAGGGTGTTCAACTTCGGTGGAGAGAAGTCAAGGTCAAAGAGCACGTAGAAGTGAGGCGAAGTCGCTTGAGATGACCGCCGTTGCTGAGGTGTGGACTTAGAGACAACAATGAGACGAAGGCAAGAAGCAAGAAAACGAGAGGAAAGACACTTAAGCGCTCGTGAGTCAGAGCACAAATACCGACTTGGTCCAGACCACAGGATCAACCGAGACGTCTCAGATTAGAGTAGTCTAACCAAGCTGCTAGTCCATGTCCATAGGATGAGTACAAATACAGTATCACGTTCAAGCCGAATCAAGCAACAAAGTCCATGGATAATCATAACTGCCTCGAACCAGAATGAAAGAAGGGAAGTACTTCTTGGGTTTATACGTTGGGGGTAGCATCACGGCGAGACTGGACGGGAGGGATAGAGGATGCTGACAGCGACGACCCGAAGCTCTAGAGTATGATGTACGTCCAGAGAATCAAGGCTATCGTCGCATGGACCGATGCCAGATGTGCGTAGACAAACAGTGTCGGTGGATGGAACAATATCCACGCACGAAACCGTCTTCTTCGAACGAATTCCACCCATAGCCTGGCAGCGGCGCTCGACCTCTTTCATGCATAAGCAACAATCCCAGCCTCAGCGCGGATATACAGCGAGAGGGGCACCGTCGATACGCCTGGGTTTCTGTGGCTATGGCGCTGGTGAAGGTAGGACGTATTCTTGCCGGAGGTTGGAGACTCCTTCGGCCTTCTCCTTCCCCGGAATTGTCATCCCTCCCTTTTGACCCTCCTTCGAAAGTATCTTCATCGTCTCCCACTCCTCCACCTGCCTGTTCCTAGGCATCAGTGAATCCCTACCCCCAATCAGCGACAAGCCCATCCGCTCCACCGCATCCAACTGTCGACTTTACGAATCCAGCGGGATGAGCTGCATCGGGTCTGCTGGGATGTGTTGAAACAACGGCGATGGCGAATAAAAGTAGCGATGGTGTCAGAAGGCAACAGGGTCGAGCTCGAGGTCGAGCTGGAACCTTGATAAGGATGGGAGAAGGAAACCCCAGCTAGCGTCAAGCTCCAGCCCAACACCCAAAGTCGAACGAGCGTCCGAGATTCGTACAGAAGATGCGCCCGACGGTGACATTGATAGAGAGGAAGGGGTCGCGATGACAGGTGGTATTGAGATGGACAAGATGATAAAGAATCCAAGGATGGTGCTGAAGGAGGTGGAGAAGGAGGGTGGATTAATAGGCCGCGAACGTGATTGTGAAACGTTCGTTCTCGAAGCCGAAAGGTGCGTATAGTCGCAGAGAGGGAGAGTGCGAAAGGGATGAAAGGCAGTGACAGCGAGGAGAAATCGAACCGATCGTAATTCGTGGATGTCGATCAAGCTGAGGAGACGGACGATAGAGAGAGAACCTCGGCTTTGGCTTGCTTCCGTGGACCACGACATCTCTGCCTCCAAGGACCCGAAGCTCTCTTTGAGTAATCAACATCTCTGTGCATAACCAGTCTTGTCCTCGCAGAATCTGCCTACGGGAGCGATTGAAGAAGGGATGCTTGAAGGATTGTACAAGGCGATCTTGGAGAACGTGGTTGGGGCGGAGATGGGACAACGGCGATAGTGCCAAGCCCGGTCTCTAACAAAGACGCTCTTCACGCCATACTGTTAATCGTCCAATCCCGTTGATTGGCGTTAGCCGATACAGAGGATGGTCGTGCAGAGGGTGTTGGCCAATGGGAAGCCCTGGACACGAGTGATTCCAACTATTGTAGTGCTTGAGATGAGCGGGAAGGGGTTAAGCTCGTTTGAGGTCACGATCATGGGCAGGAAGCTGGGGACGAAGAGGAGGCGATTGGGTAAGCGAGGATTCTGATATAGAGCAGGGAGACGCACCAGAATTAGCTTCAGCCTGACGTATTTTTGATTTCTGCTTTCATCCGCTCCTGCTCGACCGCGCTCCCCCCTCCCCTCCAAAGAATCCGAACCCTCCAACGTCGCGTAATTCGTGTGTTCTCGCCTCGAGCCTAAGGCCTGATGAGACAGATGGTGAAGGGGTTACGGAGCATAAATACTGGCGAATGGTTAATGAATAGTGAATGGTGGAGGCGATCGATGTTGGTAGCCTCGACCACGACGGTTTGGGGATAATAGCCTGTGGGCTGCGTGGTTTCATTGTGACCAACGGATGAGGCCGTATTGCAATGCACGTCTTGTGTAAGTCAGGGAATCGTCTCGTTTCGGCATGTCGATAGTCTGTGTCGATTTGAGCGATCCCATGAAATTGGCCTCGCCAACAAGCAGAGGTCGCTTGGTCTTGAGTCCTCGCAAATCAAGTCGTTGCTCTGGAGCTGAGCTAGTGGGACCCGAGGTGATGCGAAGAGGAGTACTGCAGCGATCTCCGCGCAATCTCTCGAGTTCGTGGATACGATTTCGATCCTGTCGAGCAAGGCGGAGAGGTAAGCAAAGCGTCTGGCATGAAAGTATGGGCAACGCACGAGATCCAAGTCAATGTCAGCTTGGCATATACAAATTGTCCATGTGCGTCTTCATCATCCCCCCTCGATCGAGTCCTCCACTCCCTCCACCTCGCCTGAGTAAACTGAAGCCGCTAACATTCAGCTGTGCCAGCAGAAATGACAACAGCCAAACGGAAAGTTCCACATTGAGAAGTCCGGATATTCTCGCGTCGGATTCAGCGATTTGAGAACGATGTAGCGTCGTATTTAAAGAAGGAAGGCGCGAGTAATGCCACAGTGTTCCGTTTCGATTCCATTCGCAGCGGTGTTATTGCATGCGAACTCGGCGAGCTTCATTCGCCATGGGGGTGACGGTATAGATGCACTTCCAGGGCTCGCGGCGGCTTGCAGACGATGAAATGTTGTGCCAAGGACATTGAGCTTGAATATGGCCTAGTTTCAACTAGCGTAGGGATGACCACAAAGGCGATCAGGCGCAGTGAGACGGCGTATCAATTTTGTCGGGGTAAAAGAAGTTCCCTAGGTCCTAGGAATGATTTCCTTATATTTGGGTGAGCTCAAATTCAACCATCTCAAAAGAAAGACTTACCAGGGTGATGCCGCGTTACAAGGATGTGTGGTTGACGACTCTGAGGATGAGACGGACTACTCTAGAGACGCGTCATCGCCTCACATGACCGTTCCCACAGTCAGATCTTGAGCGACCCCTCCCTGTCAGGGAGGGAGATCTTTGAGCAAGCTTCGACCAGTTTTCTCCACCAGGACGAAGACATTTTCATTTGGGCACTCGACTCAGGTCCTAGAGATCTCTTTAATCATCGGGCTAGGCTCTGCAGACTCTGACCCTGACGAATCCGTAAACCCTTCTCCATCCCATTCAACCTCGGTGTACCCTTCAAATTCGTGTATTTGTTTCTTCAAAAACCAAGAGTCCTCGATCTTCAGCTTCTGTATACCCTTTCCGTGCTTATAAAGAACCCTACATATATCAGCAAACAACGACCAATCGTCTCGGAACCGTAATGGTTGTCCACCCGAACCTCTTCCAATTCTGGATTATTAAGTAAAACGCGCGATGGAATCCTTGGATGAATTTGGCTTTCGACTGGCGAGTAGTCGAAGTATCGTCACCCTCCCTGAAGAGACCTTTTGGAGATGAACGAGAAGGGGGAGGAGGTTGGACCATTCGCGTGCTTTTACAGTTGCTCAACTCACTGATCTGAGAGAAAACACGCGTATTTTCTCCGTAGGGAGCCATGTAACGATATTTTACATATTGACCATACCCGCGTGAAGAACCTCGGCCAGCCAGGGAAGAGAGAGGTGGTTCCCTTGACGGGATACATCGATGTGCAAGTGCGTCAAGGACGGTAGGCGTGTGGTGGAGCTGGGTAAGGTGTTCTCAAGTGATATTGACATCGACGCGTGCGAGGAACTCTGCCATCGTTCGACGTTTGAAGCAATCTACATTCGCGTTGGTACAAGCTACAAATACATTTCTAATACATCCATCAACTATACAGATCGCTACGTCTCTACTACGAGCCACATAAACTCTTACTCAAGAAGATTGTCGTCGTCCGTCCGAATAATAGACGCAACTTTTGGGAAACTCAAGCATCATCACATACTCTGCTAACTGCTCAGCCCACTCAAAGATGAGGCCATTCGAACTCTCCGCAGACACCTTCCCGATCGTCTTTCTTTGTTTGTGGCGGAAACGGCACATAGAAATGATGGATTCCCAATCGACTGATGAGTCCAACGCACCACCTGTGAGCATGACTGTCTCCAAATCCAAATTAGTTACATCGTTCTGCCCGGCAACGTTGGAGCCGAGGCGTTGGAGGACTTGGACTTTCTCAACGGAGACGTGTTTCAGATTGATGAGGAGGGGGATGACGTTCGACCAGGCGGCGACTTGGTCTGGTTCTTTCACGCCGACCAGTGTAAGGTTGGTTATCTTCCCCAATGGGAGCGATTCGACGATTTGGATATGTTGCTCCGTTCGTGGAAACGCAGTGACTTTTAGCTCGAGGATAGGGGCGGGGTCGCGAGGGTCCAAATCCTCTACGACCTTGACTTCATACTGCAATTCCCGCCTGTCGCGTGCGGGGGTGGTCACCGTGACCTTGAGTGGTCCAGTGTCAGAAGGGACACAACGCGAGACTTGGCGACGAAGAGAGGCGATATCGCCTGCACCTTGAATGGCGGGATCGGATCTCCTGTTCTTGTAAGATAGGGAGGTTTCTCGGAGGGCAGGAAGGTCAAGGCGAGCGAAGAGGTTGGCTTCTTGGATCTTCGCACACTCCAGACGGAGTTTCCGAAGGTTGGGGAGAGATAAAGGGGGAGAGTCCGCGGGGGTTGTGTAGGGGACGACAGGCGCAGTAACGGCGTTGGTTGAAATGATGGAGAGGGAGACGTTCTCCACTACGGGCGTGCTGTGTAAGATATCGACCACCCTGGGTACCGAGAACAACATTTCGGATGGAGATTCGTAGCCTTCGTCGAACATATGCGATTGTTTGATGTTGAGGATGAGATGTGTTAAGCAGGGCATACTTGGTACTGCGAATGGGACGATATTCTTGAGGTTCATCGTACGAAGGGACCTCATATCCGACCACGGGAACCGGATCAGCGTAGGTCCAAAGCCATAGTACACTTCCGCGTGCAATTCGTCGTCAGGCATGCCCCCAAAATTGTGTTGAGGCCCTTCATATGCGATGTTTAACGTTCGGAGGAGAGGGGACGGATCTCTTGTGTACTTTTGGAGGAGATTTAAAGGGTCCCGCGGGCGGTGTGGACGGTCAAAGGAGGTGACCATAAGGTCGAGTTTCACAATCCTGGGCGTTGCTGAGAGGAGCTTGGAGAGAAGGACTTCCGATTTTTCATCGAAGCAGAGGTTCGCCAGAGGCCCAATTATCGTCAAGGGAGCCTGCTTTGACCGCTGGAATGCTTCAGCGACCCATGCGCGCTGGGAAAGCGATATGGTCGACCACAAGTCGGGGGTCTCCAGAGCGACGTGACTCCAACGACTGCATACGCTCTTTAAAAGCAGAAGCGTAGTGATGTTGTCTTGATTGCGAGTTTCCTGTCGTGCCATATCCGCAGCTGTCTTGAAAATGCGAGATAGGAGCTCGTTGGGGAGCTTGTTCATGGCGATGTGGGTGTTTCGACGCGTACCGAGAGCTCTGATGAGGCGGGTGTATCTGAGAATCTCCGAGTCGATGGCATTGTTCGCTTCGACATCGGCTTGCGTGATGAGGCCCTAGTTTGAGACGGATGTTGGTTGAAGATCAGGAAAGGGGTTGGAACGAACATACCATTGCTGCTGCTAAAAGTCAAAATCGAGCACAGTACCAGGACTTCAGCTGTTCAATCTAAGGGAGGATGTTTCCTTCGTTCAGTTCCTCTGAGGAGGACAAGAAAGAGACGGGGGACAAGAGCAATCGCGGTTCTGTTGTTTGGCATTAGATTATAAGGGGTCTCTAAGCTGAGTCAGTTTTGACAACGACCGGCGCTTCCTTCACGTTTTGAACCAACCATGTCTGGACCAAGACAGTCGCGTTCGTCAGTCGCATATTCCTCTTGTCCGCTGCCAAGCTCAACCATATCGAAACGTCGAGCTACTTGCAACTCCGCGCTACCAAAAATTGGGTCATTTGCGCTGTTGGGAATCGCCATCATCCATGGGCATTGGGACTTAAATTGCGTAAGTTCGCTGGCAGCACTTTTCGTAGTTTCGGTTCTCAGGTCGAATAGTGCAGGTGCAGGCTTCTAGCTTCTATTCTACCCGGCAGGTAGGGCCAGCCTGACCTTGTCGCGTCTCAAGTACACGATGGCAGGAGAGCCAGGACCAGCGAGGCCGTCCCAAAGTGTCCCAATCAATGGAGGAACTCAACTCTTAGGCCGTGCCACAGATATCGGTTGTTTCTTGTTTCGTTGTGCTTGGGTAACCAGTGTGTCAGCCTCATTTCAATTCCTCTCTCTCTTTCTGACCTATGCTTGAAGGGGGACACACGCACAGGCTTCATAATCGTCTGACGAACTTTGCTACAACTATACCTTGTTTTCCCTCATCAGCGACTGTTGTTGGCATCTTGGGATATCCTATAGAATGCACTTCGGACGGGTATGTAGAGTCTGGTAGTCAGACCGACGGTGTAGAGTAATGCTCGTCGTGGTTATTTTTATTGTCCTTTACGTCCCCTTCCATTTTTGGGACGATACTGACGCGAGCTCTCAGGTAATTCCAAGTCGCTTGTTCAGACTCTATGAGCTCCTCCTTGTGCCTTCGTAGACTATTGAGTCTCTCGGGGGTGTTCATCCGGTTCTTTCCATAACGTTTTCAGTCCCAAAGAAGTTGACATCTAGGAGAATTGTCCTCCGTCATAGACATCTGGAAGTATCGATTTGTTCCTCCCCCCCGATTTCCCCACATCCACACATATCTGCGAAAGCCTCTGGAGACCTGGACCAAGTGATAGAGAAGGGAACTTGGCCGACTTGAGCCAACGAAAGGAAGCTCCCATACTGCATCCATCGTCCGTGATCACGGTCACTAACAACCTGATCATCTGACGATGGCTTTGAAAGCAAGAATGCTCAAGAAATCTCCGCCACGGCAAATCATCTTTTGCCCTCCCCTCGGAGTCTTTGCGCCAGCTCCACAACTCATATCGATGATCGTGCTCATCCCCCGATGACGAGCTTTTCTCAGTCTAGAATGTATGACTGGCTCTGGAAGCGAGTGGCAATCGTACGGATAAACACAAGAAACCGTTCGCGTCCCTTCATTGCGAACGCAAGCTTTGCTTAAATATGCTTTCGGTTCAGCTTCGACTCACTGCTCGCACCTCAGGCCTCCTCTTATTTCTGTACTCACCCTCAACGTCTGAGTCATTCGCCAATATGTCGTCCTCATCGTCGTCCTATGGTCTCGCTTACATCCTTGAAGATATCACGGGGGTACTCTCCCCTTCGTCCAACTCCGAGTTCGTTGATATCTACGGGCGTTTGCGCCTGCTCGTTCGCCGAACGATGCCGGATAGACCGGTGTATATGATCTTCAACACAACCAGCAACCGCACCAACACCAGCACGAGTGCTCAAGGTCAAGGAAATACCGCGCAAGCTTCTAATGCACGCTCAAGCGCCGTGGGCTTGCAGCCGCTGATCGCTCTCGACTTTGGTTTGGACCCGGGGTTGGGTGCCGCGATCGTCAGTTTTCCTTCTGGCGTTTCGGTGCCGATGAAGAGTTACATGGCGAGAGCTGTGGGAAGGTGAGTTTTTCTTCGAACACACCTAATTGATGTACTAACCGCGCCCTTCTTTTCCCTTTCTTTTGGCAGCTCCAAGTCTCGCATTTTTCGAGCATCCGATGGAAACGAGTATTGCTGGACTCATCGTGGTCAGCGAGACCAAGAATGGGCCGTGAGTCGTCTAATTCCACCTCTCGTTTCACCCTCCCTCGTGCTGGGTTTCTCACAGGCGTTTTCCTTCCTTTCTTTTAATCACAGTGCACCAATCAAGTGGGCCGGCTCGTTTCGTACTACTCCCTCAAACCCCTCGGCGAGCCCGCTTATTCTCGATCGTCAGGGTGCTCCTTGACCATTGAAGAGGCGTATGTAAACCTCGCTGCGGGTAAGCTTCACCTACGCACCCACTTCATCAAAAGACTGACGGTTGACCGGGACCCTTTGTTTCTCAGAGTTCCTTGCGACATTTCTGATCATGCGACACATTACACTGAGCGGTCTCTAATTCGCAGCAGTTTACACAAGCTTACAAGATCTGACAGATTTCTTCGTTCATGCTTTTCACCTCGTCATTTCTCTCGCATTTGTACGCTTACTTTGACATCAGTGCCTTATTTGTTTACGATCTCTTTACCCTCTTAATTCGAAAAATGCACGACCTCCCAGAGCCTGCGTTCCCATTGAACTTCGAACCAGGCCGATTGATAACGACGGTCGACCTTCACCCTTTGAAGTTGCTTTTGCGGCGGTTTCAATCTAGCCGAGCCTGAAAAGAAGTTGGATGAGCATTTGATCATGGGTGGTGCCCTGAAACGATATGAGTAGGACGTACCCTAGATAGGCACAGACGGTCCGCAAGCGCCTGGACTGCGGGGTTACTTCCAAGAATCTTGCTTCTCACGAACCTTGACGGAGGAGCTTCTGAAGGCTCGCACGCCTTGTTTCACGATACGTACCTCGTGGCTTCGGCCCTTAGCTATGTAGAGAGAACTAGCCAGTTGAAGAGAAAGATAAACCGGGAATTTTTCCGATTAATGCATGTGTCAAGAGAGTATGAGCACCGAGAGACCTCAGCACCAATATCGACACAAATTCGATGGGTGTCCGTTCGTTCCTCAGCTCAACGACGCTGATCGAATGGATAAGCTATTATCCTAAGTGACTTAGGACATCGTCGGAACCTGAGTGGATATCGAGTCGATGGAATGGCGACACAGCAGTCCACCAAGGAGGACGCTGCCGAGGTGATGAGACCCTGAATAGAGTAAAATATATGGAGAACTGTCGCCGAGGAGAAAACAACTGGAAGTCACATAAGGAGACAAGGGCATGGAGGAACGAACGAAGGCACATCTCATGATCTTAGTGCCGATCGTACTCGCCAATTCGGACTGAAGGGTCCACACGGACAGTGTTGGCTTGATCATGGCTAATGTTCAAAAGTAATTTGCTTTGCACAAGTCGTCTACAGGAAGAGAGAAGTTTCCCTGTATCCGTGAGATAACGACTGGTCTTTCAGAGGCTTTCATCCGAGTCATGAGCTTCTAGTGCATTTGTGAAGGAACGCCACGGTGTCCGATCAAACTGTGCTTGACTCGGGAATTCGTGGTGTGCGTACTTGGAAGGAGTATACCAGTAGCTCACTCGCTTGTGCAGACACTTTTCGCGAAAATCATTCCTCCAGTGATGTGAAATAAGCGGCAACACGATGGTCGTATCCGAAGGGCCCGAAAATGTGAAGCAGATGGAGCTCCGACTTAGAGACTGCTTGAGAGCCGATATCCCCCTCAGCGCTGAGCTATGGAGAGTCAATTGCTGACACGGCTGACTGAGAACTTATAATAGTCGTAGGTTCGTCTGCCAAGCGCCGCCGCCTTCTGGGGGGACTCCAACCCATAACCAAGATAGCGAAATGAATATATTCGAGGCTGTATAAGCGTGAGCTTCATCACATTCTTCTGGGGCTACCACATCAAATTTTCTGCTTTCAGAGTCGCTCCTTGTAATAAGCATCGAATATCTCTGCCTGGTGAGTGGTTGGGGGGGCGATAAAGGGGGATACAGGGACTTTGTCGGTGGGCGTGGGAATCCCGCGGTTTCATCGTTGCGATGACGCGTCCCTCTGTCCGCCGTTGGCAACGTCGACCATGAACTTCACCGCATTGTCGAGACTTTCCGAACCACTCAAGGTCATTTATTCTACATCTTGTCTCAGTCAATGCATGCTCTGACTTTCCTTTCCTCTACCCCTAGTCCGCTGCGATCAAGGCAGCATCGGGGGAATCGCTCGATGCCATCAAGGCTTTGGACATACTTTTAACAGACTCTTCGGCCGATAGCCGGAGGCTCTTGGTTCAAATACTGGTGCCCGTCGCACTGGCTGGGATCCCATTGAACTATCCATCCTCTCTGAGTGGTAATCCTGGATTACCCATCGGCGAGGAAATCATATCTGCTGCGATATCACTCCATACTCTCGCCTTGTTATTGATGTCAAGTGAACACAAAACCATTCCAAAACTGAACCGACTCCTAAAGACTCGCTATGCAAGCCTATTCGGCTGGATGTTGTTCATTCAACGACACTTGTATCTCCCCGGCGCCGACTTCTTTGAACATTACGGCGACCAACCCGATATTCTCGCGCTCAAAACACCCGAAACTCTCGTTGGTCTGCTATGCTTCATCAAAGAGTGTGGAGCCAGGGAGGGTATGGAGGTTTTCCAAGACGACCTCCTCCGAAGCTGCGTCTGCGAACTTTGGCAACGGTTGATCCCTGGGGACTTGGATGGATCGCACTGTCTCATCCGGGAAATAGTCTCACTCATTGTAAGTATGCTCGTTATGGACGACCATCATGCCGGCGTCACGAGGTTTATTGACAAGTGTCTTGGACCCGTCGTCTTCGTGGAACTCATGCTGGCCGACCTGGAGATGACACATCAACAAGCTAAAGCAGATAGAGGCAGGTCACCTGACGTGTACGACTGCTTTCTACAATCAATGTGTACAATCTTGGGAGCACTGGGCTCGAGGTCCTTCTACCAGCTTTCCGCGGACATTCCGGTTCCCATGCTGATTCGTCGCCTAACCGCTATGGTCAAATGGACTTTGAAAGACCGTCAACGACGCATTGAAGAACGCCCATCTGATGAGGAGGCACTCCAAAAAATTGACGGCATCGTGGTGATGTATTGTCAGTTTATCTTCTGGTGCCCTGCAACCCAGGATCGCCTTCCGTGGTTGGATGTCCTCCAGTCGGGGATAATCAAAACTCTTCGCTTCAAAGTTCCCTCGTACAAATACATACCTCAGGACGACCCCGAAGCTGCGGAATGGACACAGCGAACCTGTCTCGCGCTTATGTCATTATCAATCCACCTTCCAGCCGTCTTGCGCTACACCAAGCGACTATACTCCCCATCCCCCGTTCCCTCGCTGATGTCGTGGGGCAAACTCAATTCCGCATTACAGATCCAGCTAAAGAATGAGGAAATCTATCGCAAGATCGGTAGCACATTTGACCAATGCGCCACGGTATGTTGTCAGCTTCGTTCATCGTCTACGATTACGACTGAATCCCATACCCCCAGTGTAAATCGAAGCCAGAAGATGCTTTGCTTCGAGTCTGCTCGGGATGCCAGGTCGTCAAGTACTGTTCAACGGCGTGCCAACGACAGGATCGCTCAGACCATCGGTCTACCTGTGGCCTCCTTCACCTAAGCGGAAGTAAGTCTCCACCCCTCCTTCCACCTGAAATGCCTCTCTAACGACGACTCAACCCATTAGGTGCGCACCCATTTATCCGCCTCAACAACGCGAAAGGCTTGATCATGCTTGCATACCAGGAATCCGCGTTTCGCCACCGCGCTGGCTTCTCCTCGATTGCGAGTAAAGGCATCTCAACGCACTGCGCCCGTCACCCAGACAAAATCCCGGTCGTTCATTACACCACTCACGCATCCAGTAGACGAATCAGCGTCAAATCCCAGTCCGATTTTCCTGACATCTTCAACGCCCATGCCTTTCGCGACCCCGCGTTCCTGCCCAAGTTCAAGGACCTCTACCTCGCTTCCAACGGCGGAAGAGAGTGTCTACCCCATTTCGTTGTGATATCGCTGGTTTTGAATCCAACGATGGATCACACGCTGGATGTGCTGAGCTCGCTCGAGACGCTTGCTCTTTGTGGGATTTTGGAGAGGGAGCATTGGGACGAGCCACCGCCGAGCTCGGTATGGTTTGATTTATGGGAATTACGTTACAACAGCAAAGCCGACGACGAAAGTTGATGGTTCGTTTCGCTTATAACTTGTCATGTACCTTTAGCCGGCTGGGTATCGTTGAGAGCGCTGATTGTAAACTTTATAGTATTATGCAAGCTCTTCTCCACATCTCACCGAGAATGAAGGCTGGAGCCCTCAACTTCCTGTCACTACAATGTAAAACATCCACTCTCTTTCCAGACCACCGAAATGCTTGCGTTAAGGCTGTCCTTCTTTGCTGTATCGCTTGGATTTGTTGTCGCGCAAGATTCGCTTTCAGTTGGAGATTCTTCCCAGTACCTAGGAAACCCCCAGCTGTATCGCCCTGTGCTCCGCACGAGCCGGAAGGTAGGCTGGGTGTAAATAGTGAGCCCACCTTTAAAACTTCATTCCGTACCTTTCTTTCTTATTGACACTGTCATCTCTTCTTGATAGCTGGGAAGATGAGTGTACATGTGAACAGAGCGACTTTAGAACGGTTGCTGATACCTGCATCAAGGAAAAATGCACACCTAAAGAATGCCAGATCGCACGGGGTTACGAGGGCGGGTTGTGCCAAACAGAAGGTTGCTCTTATCTCACCTCTGTAATCTCTCTCATTTGATACTAATTCTTGGACTCGAAGGAGGCTCTAAAGCGACACCTGGCTCGTCCTTTGAATCTGCTACGACTACTTGTCTTGTCGCTCTTGCTATCTCGGAAACTGTCTCGGGTACCGCTGCTCCCCGGACCACCCTTGCGCTTCCTTCGAGCTTGGGCTCTGATTTGAACAGGACTTCGGCGCATTTAGTTCACCTCTTTGTTCGCCGCCAGAGTGAACATGATGCATGAAGGGACCCAGGGGCCAGGCAGAGACCTCAGACTCGGTCTCGTGAGGTAGCCCACGTGATGTCCCGACGGGCGTGGGAACCCGCCTTGATTGCATCATCGATTACGCGTCCTCCTTTGGCATCGTTGACAATGCGTTCGGTGGTAGAACTATCTTCTCTCAGGGAGCCATTCAAGGTAATCGCACATTTGTCACATCTTTACAGTAGCTGATTTGCTCCCAGTCTACCGCGTTCAAGGCAGCTTCGGGGTCACTTGATGCGATCAAGGCTTTGAATAAGCTTTTGGCGGGGCGGTCGTCCGATAGCTTGCAGCCCATATGTCTGGAGCTTGCACCAGTAGCGCTAGTCGGTATCTCAGCCAACTGGCCCGACTCCCCGAGCTCCGACTTTGAATCACCTGCTGGGAGAGCTACCACGGCGTCTGCGATATCGTTGAACTCGCTTGGCTTACTGGCCATGGCATGCAATAACGAAGACCTACCGAGATTCGAAATCATTATCAAGGGTCGCTACAAAAGTATCTTCAACTGGCTCATATTCCTTCAAAAACACTTCTTCCAGCCTGGTATCGACTTTGATGAATATTACCGCTCCGAGCCCGAAATCTTGGCCTACCAAACGTCTGACACACTGTCTTCAATGCTAGGTTTTGTCAAAGACTGTGAGGATATTGCGAGGATGGAAGTATCTAGAAGTCCTCTCATCAAGAGTTGTGTCTGCGAATTGTGGCAACGATTTATCCCTATTGATTTGGACGACACGGGTTTCGAGCAATTACTCCTCCAAGAAACGATCTCGGTCCTTGTCAGCAAGCTAGTCTTCAGCGACTTTCGCCACGGCGCTACGAACTTTATCGACATGTGTCATGGTCCCCTCGTCTTCGTTGAACTTCTACTCGCCGATTTAGAGAAGACCCACCAGCGAGCGAAAGCTAATAGAGCTAAGGCATCAGCTAGCTATTCCTGCTTTCTGCAGTCGTTCCGTACTGCCTTGGGGATCCTTGGGGGGAAAGAGTATTACACTCTTTCGTCAGATCTCCAACTTCCTATGCTTGTTCGTCGGATATCGGCCGTTGCCAAATGGGTCTTCAAAGACTGGCAACGACGCGTCAAGCAGCGCGGTCCCAAATTTGACGAAGAAGTGCTTCTTAAAATCGACGACATCGTGTTGATGTACTGCAAATTCATCTTCTGGTGTCCTGCGACGAAGGACTACCTCCCTTGGCTCGATGTCCTCCAGTCTGGCATAGTCAAGACCCTCCGCTTCAAGGTTCGTCCGTATGAGGGGATGCCCGAAGACAACACCACTGCGGAATGGAAGACCAGGATCTGTCATGCGCTTACGTCGATGGCGATTCACCTTCCTGCAGGTTTTCATTTTACAAAACGCCTCTACTCCCCATCCGTAGTTCCGTCGCTCCTGCTTTGGAACAAGCTCAATCTCGCGGTACAGATCCAGTTGAAGAACGATGAAATCTATCGCGAGAAAGGTCAGGTCATTGATCAATGCGCCAACGTAAGTCACGAACATCATTAATTCAGCGTGAATCTCATTGACCGTCATGCCTCTG
Organism: Pleurotus salmoneostramineus; assembly: GCA_002583695.1. Classification (NCBI taxonomy): domain Eukaryota; kingdom Fungi; phylum Basidiomycota; class Agaricomycetes; order Agaricales; family Pleurotaceae; genus Pleurotus; species Pleurotus salmoneostramineus. Next base: position 107,709 of record BEWF01000437.1, read on the forward strand.
TGAAACGTCGCCTAGTGCAAAGCGAAGGCTGGTTATGGTCCGCTTCGAGTATGCTCAGGATGTCACGTTATCAAGTACTGCTCATCGCCATGCCAACGACTCGATTGGTCAAACCATCGATTCGCCTGCAATGTACTCCAACTTAGCGGAAGTCAGTCCTACCCACGATTTGATCCTCCCACTGCTCACCATTCTCAATTTCTCTAGGTAATCATCCATTTATCCGCTCGAATAACGCGAACGGTCTCATCATGATCGCGTATCAAGAATCCGCCTTTCGCCACCGTGACGACTTCTCCTCGATTTCACAGAAAACGCTCTCCAAGTACCACTCGAACCCCTCAGACGATCTCCCAGTGTTCCACTACACCACACACGCATCCCCCAAAGGCATCACCGTCAAATCTCAAGACGATTTCCCCAGTATTTTCGCTACACGCACTTGTCGAGACCCTACATTCCTTTCAAAGTTCATAGAAACCCACCTCGCCTCTAACACAAAAGCGGATTCAGCACCGTATTTCGCAGTTATCTCGCTCCTGCTGAACCCAATGCTGGACGAACAACTGGACATATTGAGTCCGCTCGAAGCTCTTGCCCTTTGTGGGATTGTGGGGAGAGAGAATTGGGATGAACCACCGCCGAGCTCGGTTTGGTTTGATTTATGGGAGTTACGATACAACAGTAAAGCAGAGGGGAAAAGTTGATGGTTCGTCTCCCTGTATCATGTGTCGTGTACGTTCAGCCGGCTGGATGGCACCGAGAGTGCCGTTTGTAAAGCTCATAACCTCGCTGGCCATCTTATCCACCAAATAACTCGTTCAAACGTTACTCTTCCTCTGCATTGATCGCCTTCTCTGTTCTTTGAAAATTTCCAGTGTTCCGAGCAAACCAATCTCACTCGAAGAGTTTATTGACCTTTTCGGACGTACTCCAATGCTCATCCGTGTCCGTTTTTTGCCTAGACATGTGAGTGGGCATGATGTCTTGGAGGATGTGATCTGATAGTACTCTACGGTTCTTTAGAGCGCAGAGCTAAATACTGGCACATACCCGGTACCAGGAAAATATAGACAGCCGCAGGTATCGCATCGTACCCAGAACAGCGACTTCCACGATCCCAAGCTGTCTACTGGCTGAGCTCGGGCTTGTTTGTCGAAGCAAACAAAGCCGAACCACATAAATCCAGCTTCAACGCCACTTCTTGCTCACCTCCTCGTTGACCTTTCACGCCCTCCAGCGTCACCTTCTTCAACCACGCACTCGCCTTTTCTCTCCCTTCTCAATTATGGTGCCAATGATCGCCCAAACGCTTCTTGTCTCAACATTGTTGCTCGCCTTTGCCGCTGCGCAAGATCCACCTCGGGCACCAGCACCAGCAACCACCGCCACCACCGCCGGAAGTCCTCTCACGACGCCTAGCATTGAAAGAGTTCCTGAGTGTATCCTAAAATGCGGCATGGAAGCTGAAAAAGCCACGGGATGTCACTAGTTCGTACTGTCCTATCATCTCCTTGGTTCTCTTCCTTTTTTCCCTTACCTTCTCTGCGATAGCCTGGACCCAGGGTGTGTCTGTGCACACCAGAGCTTTGGAAGGATCGCTAGGGACTGCGCCGTCAAGATATGCACGACTGAAGACCTCGAAGTTGGCCGGCTTTTAGGCAACGTTCTATGCGGTAGCCCGGGTTCGTTTCATTTCCTCCGAGCCCTTCGTGTCATGTCATAGCCCTACGTCTTACTTGATTATTTTGGTCTGTTCTTCTGAAGATCGAAGCGAAAGTGCGAACACAATGTCTGGGTCAATGACTACGATAAGGTCGCCTGCTGCGTCTACAAGTACTCGTGCTTTTGAATTAGCCACCTCAGATACCGCCGCTTCTCAGACGACCACGCCTAATGCTGCTCTTGGAAACAGGATAATCAATTCTGGTACTTGAGGCTCAGTCGCTGCTAGTGTTGTCGCCCTCTATGCTCTCACCCTTGCTGCCTTCGCTCTCTGACTACAACCTCGTATGGGAAGTGGGGAAATGATGATACATTGAGTGTCTTGGTCGTTCGGACTTGGCGAGATTGCTGTTACCGTTCTTATACTCTAAGCTGTATCTGTCCAAATTTTGTTCTTCTTGCACAAACGCGAGGTAACTTTTATCGTGACTGTCAAACCCATCATGTACCTTGATCAGGACTAGTAGTCTTACGATCAATCAGAATTCATAGCGTTCAACAATCATACTCGAGTACAGGAGCGGGTCTGGGCTGGGAGACAGAGTGTAGAGATGGAATATGGGTCTACGAAACGCCAGCTTGCTGGGCATCCATCTGTTTGCCATTTGCTATTTGTCCCGTTCAACACTCATGAATTGGGATAGCTTTTCAACAGCCTCCATGCTGATATTGCAGTCCAAGAGCCTCACAACGGATGAGAAACCAAAGATGGATCGCGTCCTGCAAGCTTCGATGAAAGTTTCCCAGTCGTTTGGTATCGATGAATAATCATCGTGTATGGTGATCAGCTCTAAGGCAGGATTTGGTAGAAGGCGAGTTTCACCGTCATTGGATGGCTGGCCAATACTGGAGAGAATGTCCACACGAGTTACGCGTACATTCTTGAGGTAGTTCAGGTGCGGCATCACATTTATCCACGCGGAAACTTCTTCTCGTTCCTCGATTCCAGCAAGCGTGAGACTGTCGATTTTGCTGAGCGGGAGCGACGCGGTGAAGTTGACATGCTTCCGGGTTGACCATGGGAAATTTTTCACGTAGAGGGTCAATATTGGGCTAAGATTCGAGGTGTTGCTGATGGCGAGGCTATAAGAACCCACGCCTTGGGGTCCACCTATCACTACTTCAACGCAGATGAATGCGACATCTGATACATCGATGTTAGAGATGAGGCGTGAAAGATGAGAAATATTTCCGCTGTTACTGCTCGGTAGTCGAAGCTGATGGTCGTTGGCTTCATTGAGGTATATGAGGGATAGCCGAGCAGCGCTAGGGAGCTGTAGGTAAAGAAAGATCCTCGACTCTTGGAGGCATTCCATTGTTAACGACATGAGCTGAAGTTTGGGAAGGTGGATCGGAAGGGAAGGAAAATTGACGGTGAGATTGGGGGATGAAATGCAGCCGATGTCCACGGTTTCAACTAACGGAGTGTTGCGCAAGAAGTTGACAATCGAAGGCACAGATATTGGGCAAGGCGTGGAACGCAAGTTGAAAATGGTGAGATGCGTCAAGATAGGCATATGTGGTATGACTGCATCCATCAAGGCAACATTTCGGAGGTTCAAGGATTTCAAGGACGGCAATTCGTCCCAGAAGTGTGTTACTGTCGCGGAAGCTCCATGAAGTTCATATTGCTGAGAAACTTCGATTTTGAGTGTGCGAAGAAGGGAAGGGTGGAGCTGTGAGGCCAGACCCAGTAGTTGGGAGACGGCGGTGTTGAGGTTGATCTTACTACTTTGAAGACTAACCTCCTTGAGTCTTGGTGCCTCAAGAGCAATGATAAATAAGAGCTTCTTAAACCACTGGTCATTTTGGTATCCGCCAAACGGACAGTCAATGGCGAGCGGCGCCTGCTTTGACCTGCGCAAAAGCTCCGAAGCCCAAGAAAGTCCATCCTTCAGGTTTATTGTGGACCAGAGCTGGGGTGTATCCACGGAGATTCGTCTCCAGTAAGAACAGACGGCCGAAATGTTCAGCAGTGTGACTGGATGACCAGAAGCCATTGTTTTGCACGTTGTGAAAATTTCAGCCAGTAGCTCGTCGGGGAGCCTCGAGATCGCAGAGTATGTGTTCCGTCGCTTGAGAAGTGTACATATGCGGTCTCTGTACATATCGATCTCATCGTCGATGGCCTTCTGAGCCTCGAAATCCGTTGATATCGCCTGAATTCGAGTGAGCAGAGTTCAAGCACATTATCAATTTGAATCTCGCACCATCGCTCAGCCTGGAGTTATAAGAGCAGCCTGCTTTATTTTTAAAGTTGAAGATTGTAAGCGAAAGCAAGGTTGAGAAACGAAAACTTACTAAGGTGACGGTTACGAGGTTGGAGCAAGGAACGAGGACGTTTATCTTCGGCGCCTAGAGGCATACAGGGACCAGCTCCTTACCTGCCCCTTAGTCCAGATTGAAGGAGAGAAGTCCGGTTCCAAGGAATACTCTATGAACGGAAATGTTGAAAAGGTGCCCATACTCAGCTTTTATCTATGATTAAAAATAGAGTACATTGAATGACATTGAAGGAGACATATAAAACTGATACACATACTAATACATTGCTAATACAGAAATTTCGGATTCAGCTACAACTTGCTTTCTCTACATATCGTCGTCCGATACAAACTCAATCTCTTCCATTTCATCAGTAACTGTCACGTACTTGGACAATTCTGCTTCGTACGCCTCCCAAGAATCATCCAATGGATCCATGATGAGCATTCGAACCGGGCTTCCACTAACGTGCCGGAAGCGGCAGATCGAAACCAGTAAATCTTGTTCGACAGTTGAGTCCAGACCACCATCGCCCTCCAGGACTATTGATTGGAGCTCGGGATTAGAGACATTGGTCTGGTTCGCGGCGGTAGGGAGGGGTGGGGCAACGCCAAGTGTGCGAATAGCTTGGACTTTCTCAACGGAGATTTGTTTGAGATGGACGAGAAGAGGGATGAGGTTCGACCATGCCTCTGCGTTGTTCTCTTTCGCGCCGACAAGGACAAAGTTAGTGATTTTCTCCAAGGGGAGCGATTTGACGATATCGACGTGGTGCTCTTCCAATGGAAGATGGGAGATGTCGAGTTTGAAAAGAAGACGACCACTCTTGGCGTCTTCAAAAACTTTGAGTTCGTATCCGAAGGGTCTGTTTGGGAACTCTAAAAATTGACATCGAACGCGTTCAGGAGGATTCAGAGTGATCATGAGCTTGAGGGCGTCGACGTCTGAGGGGATACTACACGAGACTTGATGCTGAAGGAGGGAAAGATCTCCACCGGCCTCGATGTCAGGATCACCTCTCTCGTTTGCGAAAAATCCGGTGCTTTTTCGCAAGGCTGGCAGGTCTAGAACGCTGAAGAGCTCAGAATCCCTGAGGTAAGCGTATCCGAGATGTAGTTCCCGGAGTTGAGGGAGGGGTATTCGAGAAGGAGACTTCGGGGGAACGATGTCGAAGTCATCGTCGTGGCTTTCCTTCAATGAAATGATTGAGATGGCGACTTTTTCCACTGCTGGTGCATTTCTTAGGATATTCATAGTGTCCGACACCGAGATGTAAGATTGGTGCTCGTGGTGGGAACGAGTTATTTGAATCGTGAGGTTGGTCAACGATGGCATGGGGGGAACCTCATACGGGATGATATTCTTGAGGGTGACTGACTGAAGGGAAATTAACTTCGTCCACGGGAATTGCATTGTCTCTGGGACGAACGGATCGACGTCGCGATGGAGGCCTCTTCGACGAGGAGACTCGGGGGACTCGTAGTCAATGGCCAAAATTCGGAGAAGAGGTGCTGGTTTCTTTCGCCCTCCTTCAAGCCGCCCTCCGTGAAGATATCGGAGAGGACCACATAGCCGTGCGTCTTCAGGAGTCAGCGTGACGTCAACTTCCTCGAGCCGTGGAGCTGCTGAGAATAGCGTAGAAAGCTCTTTGCCTAGGCCGATTTCGGGATGACAGAGTATTCCAAGGGGACCAACGATTGTCAACGGTGCGTTGAAAGGCTTCGGCGACCCAGCTGGGTCGAGCCAACGATATCATTGACCAGAGAGGAGCAGTTTCCCTAGCAACATGGCTCCAGTGACTGCATACGCTGGTCAAGGTCAGCAGCATGGCGAGGTTATCCCTGTCGCTTCCTCTTCGTCGAGCCGTGGCAACGTCCTCACAGGCGAGGAAGATGCGAGATAGGAGCTCGTTAGGGAGCTTGGAAATGATGCTGTGCGTGTTGCGACGGGTACAAAGCGCCTTCATGAGCCTGTTGTATCGGAGTATTTCGACATCAAGGGCATTCTGGGCTTCAAGATCCGCTTGGGAGAAGAGGACCTAGTCAAATGGCGAAATCAGCATCGGAGATAGGGGAACGGCGCAGACCAGATGATACCATTGTCGTACGCTCTATTAGAACTTTTTATGGTAGATGAGCTGATATGAGTCTCGTTGGATCCGTCTCTGTGAGATGGGATGTTTTAACTGAAGATGAGGGGAGGAACAAGGAGGAAAGAAGGAATGTCTCAGGTTTGGCCAGGTTTCCTGTGAGGTAAGCGCTTGTTTCCGCATTTGTGTATGCCGTGGGCGCTTTCAACTTTTTTTTCCCTCCACAATGTTGCGACCACCGTAACTTCAACGTTGTCAACATCGGTTCATGTACTCGTTCTAGGGCACTTGCACCCACCATTCACTGGGCTGTACACCATGCAGCACCCTCTTACCAGCGAAGTCGCAGATGCTACTTCAATCCGATTTTCATCAGAGCAAATAACCGACATGCCTCAACGCGTCCAATCTGAGCCTACGGCCGTTCAGGACATTCATCGCCGTCGTGATTGGCTTGAGTGACTAGAAAGTGAGCGCCCACGATAACTCCAGAGTGAGCCTGTTTCTCTTTTTGTCATGACCCAAACTCTCAAATTGTCCACATACAGGTCCTCAGTATCTGCGTCCAACTATCAGTCGGATACTTGTACACCGAAGGCTTTTCAACGTTTGGAAAGAGCTAGCTTTTTGCCCGCTCCATACTGAGAATGGCCGGGATTGGTAGGCATGACAAGTACGTCTTATCCTCTTTTCTTCTCGGCCACTGAGCCTGATTTCGCTTTGGATTAGTATCGCCAATGTTCTCTTTACGGACATGCCTGTACATCACCGCCCAGAAGGCATATTTTATAGCCGTTCCACGCCCCGTTTGTCCCAAGCTCGAAGTCGCTGTACCCGACGTCAACGAAGATATGTGAACGAGAGCTGCAAAGCTCAATGCGCTGGTCACTGTCGCGAGGATATTGTGGGTATGCATAAGCAAAAGCGGAGCGTCATGGTGCGTGCGGCAGATCTGTCCTCCCCCTGTTACCAAGCTAACTGGGGTGTCTCAGATATTGCTGTCGTAACGGCGCTGGGTACTGGTCAAGGAGCTGTTGGTGACTATTGAGATGTTGACGGCCTATTCAAACGCCGTCGCTCCCTCGATTTACGCATCACGGAGGTGCACCCTATGGGGCCCCGGTCCTACCATCACTTGCCGCTGCATCTCCGTCCCAGGATCCATTCACACAAGCCCTGCTGGAGGCGGCCTATGCCTCTGCACGTCTACGCCTCCGGCACCTTTTTTCCTCGACTTCGGCCTGGGTGTTACACCGTCTTCGCGTCGTATCGGAATTCGCTTTGGAAATTCCGGGCGAAATTGGCGATCACGGCACTGTGATAGTCATGGAGGATTCTGCGGGAGCAGGCGTTGCCTGTATGTTACGTTGGAGTCTCATATGTCCATCCTTGTCATCGCCCGAGAATAGCGCGCGATCCTACGTATGCCTTTCATTAGTTTCTCGATACACATGGACAATGCCTCGAAAATACGCACCGGATTAGCTACCCATAGACCAGCCTATCACATCCTTCGGACACTCGATCGCCTCTGTACCCAAAGCTCATGTCCCCAGTGACCTCGTGATACCCCTCGCCGAGCAATAATATGATGCTCTTCGTATTCCACGCAGACGCTTGGTCCGAACAGATGTAGCGCCGTATCCCATGCCAAGGGGAATCATGTTCAAGACGTCTAGTGTCGGACGATCGCTTCCACGGGATTTGAAGAAGTCGCATAAGTACGGCTCGACGCCTTGATCTTTCCTTCAGCAGACTCAAGCTTCTCGCTTCGTAAGTCACGTTTCCCTTTCCCTGTTTCATCGGTACTAACGTTGATATCTTTTCCTCAACTAGTTGTCAGCCTTGTCCTTCGTTCCAAGCCTCTCCAACTTCTCAACTCCAAGCTACCGACATTCCTTCAAAAATGCGCACCCAACTATTCGTTACCGCAATCCTCGCTGCATCTACCTCCGTCGTCGCTCGCCCCCTTGAACAAAGCAGCTCCATTCTCCCCGTCCCTTCTTCAATCCGCCCCTCCGTCCTCCCCGCTGCTACAGCCCAACCCGTGGCTGTCTCCAACGCCGCTGAAAACCCTCAGCTAAAAGCCATCGCCGATGCTCCCCGTGTCGAAGACTCCACAGGCTTGAAGATGTACAATCCCGCCTCCGACCCCGAAGCTGAGGTCGTCGCGGAGGCTGGGCTTATGGATGCGTTTGAGACGGCGTATAGAGCTATTAAGGCGTTTTTACGCAAGCTCAAGCCTCAGGTTAAGATCCCTGGGTACACGCATTACGTTGGATAGTCAACTGCACAGTCCAGTACTTTAGATTTACAATGTCGTCAGGTCACATGTCTTGGAGGTAGCTCTCCGCACAACTAATATGCTCTTTGGGACGTACACAAAGTAGATACTGCTTCAGGCGACGCCCGCTTTCGATATCTACATCTTCCAGTGTGAATCGCCCGGGCATCCCCACCTATCAAGTTCAAACACCCAGCGCCAGCGCGCAGCATGAAGAGCAGATCCCCAGCGTGATTTGAGCGTGATATCTTATTACGGTAACGACACTTCGTAAACCATGCACGGTCTCTTCCCTCCACGACCATTACCACTCCCAGCCCTGACAACGTCGAAAATGGGATACAGCCATGATCATGAGCCCAATTACCACGTCCACGAATATCACGGTGATCAACCCGGTATGAAGTGTGACTTCTCGAGGGGTTAGCAGTGAAAGTAGAGTAAATAGCGTGAATGGGCTTACATAGAGTTATTTTGCTCAACACAATGTCAGTGAACATGAACTCGATCCCGGTGCGAATCCGATGCTGAATTTCATTCAGTCACGGAACAATCTCACGATGTGTGAACCACGGACAATTATTAAGAAACTGGTACCTGCGATGATAACAAGTGCGTATAGAGACAAATGGATCCATGTTGCGGCGGCCGGAAAGAACTTGGGGAAGTCTTTGAAATTGGGGAACATTGACATGAGAATGGTTATAGACAATCCTCCACCTTGAAATGAGGATGTCCATGTCAGTTACTGTTATGCACCTAAGACAGGCAAAGGACGGTTCTCACCACAGGACAAAATCGCCAAGGCTGCAATGGATAAGGCGAGAAGCAATGATCCTGTGAGTTTCCGTATTCTATACGCTAGGAAGAGTTGTACGGGGGTTGATACAAGCAGCTAGAATGCGGGTCAGACTTGATCATTTTACAGAGGGTAAGATCGTACAATTACAACGGCGTCTAGGGTGTTGAGGCGGTCTAGTTTGTCATTGCTACAGGGCGGAATAGTCGATCTCTCATACCTATTAATAAGACTACAAAGAACGAATGAAAATCAGACTGTGTTTATAGATAAGATGAAAACGTTGCTACAAACGTTTAGGAGGATTGGGTGGGCGACCAGCTTATCGGGGGATTATGAGAACAACACAACTCTGTATTCAATCGTGAGACTCACCCAACATCACGTTTATAAACGTGTCGTAGAACGTGTAGCAAAGTAGTACGGTGTGTAGGGTGTTAAAGACCATAAGATAGAAGATCTGGAACAAAGGTTGGTCAGGTGCGAGGAGCATGGGATATGGGATCGTAGAAGCGTACTAAGCCGCGAAGCCATAATGGGTCCTTATTCCTCCTAAATATTGGGTGCGGCTGAGCACAGGACGCCGATTGATAGGGTTGGGACTTACAATGTACGGAAAAATTTCAAGTAAAGATACAACTGGGGCCCAGACGGTTCTAAGTGCATGCATGACAGGGGCCAAAGAAGATGAACTGACTTGAACCAATTGTACCTATGATGCAGGCAGACGTGGTATGGCCTTACTCACAGCAAGGACATAAATGGTGAACTTACTCCGTAGACGATGGTGTTCATGAACACGCAGAATAACATAACCCAGAATCTGTGCGTAGGGCCGAAGTGAGACCCTGTATTTCAGATAGTCGGCTCGAGGAGACTTACGCAAGCGGTAAATTTAGAGGTCTTGCCATACTCTCAAAGATGCACGGGTAAAAACGCAATCCGGCCTGATGTGGGAAAAGGAAGAAGGGAAGGAAGAGTCAGTGTTGCTAGAAAGCGGATATAAAAGCAAAACAGTGGGAAGCTAACCGTTGCTTTCAAACGGGGACGTATTCTGAGCCCCTGCTCCCTGATCGCATGGGAGTCAATCGTAACTACGACAGTATATGTAATGACGCTTCTTAACGACGGAAAAATGTTGCCAAGGCGCACCTTAAGCTAAGTATACAAGCTCAAGCCGAGCGCTGAGTAACGACGTGATGGGATGATGCTTGGCGCAGCAGATTCCGTGCTCTCCCTGGCACTGGCAAGCCAAAACGTGAGAGATCAGGAGATGCTGTGAGAGGTATAGGAATAGGGAGACGTACCTCCGATTGTGCCTCATGGGTTTCAAGGATGATTGATTGAATCCATCATGATGTTAATGATGTGATCAAGGCATTTGTTGGGCGGGACTTCCTCTGGAGGCAGTATCCGTGAGTGGGATCCTGGTCGTAGGGGTGGAGCTACTCGGACATAGACCCTGGGGAGTGCCGAAGCTTGGGCGCAAGCTGGATAATTCCAAGCGTAGGCCCTTCGGTCGTTGAAACCTGAGCGCCGAAGGATGAGGATCACTATGGGCAAGGAAAGTGGGTCAGGCGTTCAAGAATAGGCTTTAAATGAACATTGAATGGTAGCCAGCCATCAGGGAAGATATCGGTCGCCACATCCTAAGCCGGATAAGACATGCAGAAGGGGGGTACATCCAGTACGAGTGCCTTGGAGATATTAATTAAATGATGTAGAAAGTAGAGTCGACGAGCTGACAGTCAGATTATGGATCGATGGACATTGACAGGGAAGAGAGGCAAGGCAGAGTGGGTGCTGAGGCCGAGGTTGAAAATTTGACGATCACTAGCCTCTCCGCCAGCGCAAATAAACATTACAGTGGTTCTGAAATTGTTTACTCGACTCCAAGTTCCCGGAGACATAAACCCGCCCCTTTGGCCTTCCCATCAATACACCATGATCAGCTCGCGCGTTGAGCGATGCCGAGAACGTGCGCAGAGGATACCGAGCGCGAAGTCTGGGATGAAGTGACTGGTAGTAGCGGGTAAGCAACAGACGATGTAAGACACAGCACGGATGTACGCACATACCAGTTCCCAGGCAACGAGAGGAAGAGGATCCCATCTGACAACGCGAATATTGCGGCGAGTAATCCGGTCTGGACGGTGACTTCTTGAAGAGTTAGCGATGAAAGCAGAGTAAACGGCGCGTGTGAGCTCACATATGGTGGTTTTGTTCGATACGCTTACGGTGACTTCGACGCCGGGGCGCTTTCCATACTGGGATAGAAAAGATTGCAGTCAGCCACGGAACTATCTCAAGCCTCGTGAAACACGAACCAATGTTATTTTGAGAGTCCCTGTGATGATAGCATCGACGAGCGCGTATGAGACTAGCCATGTTGTCGAGGCTGGAACGAACTTGGGGAAGTCTTTGAGATTGGGGGGAATCGGCATAAGAACGGAAAAAGGCGCTTATCCCCAGAGTCAGAAGCAACCACCAAGGCTGTGATGAATAACGCGAGGGGCAACAATCCTGTCAAGTTCCTGATCCTATACGCTGACAAGAGCTATAGAGGAGTCGATACACGGACCTAAGGTGCGGGTTAGCCTTGATCGTCATACAGAGAGGGTGATATTACAATTACAACGGCTTCCAGGTGTCGAGATGGTTCAGGTCGTCGTTTCCACAAGGCTGACTAGTCAATCCCTCAGACCTCCTGGAAATACTGCGATACACCGAAGAAAATCAGACCGTGCCAATAGCTGAAATGAAAGAGTCGCTACACACATATTCATGGTTCCATTCGTTCCTTTCCTTCAGTCTCTTATGTGCTTTCATGATGTTCGCGCACTGTAGGTATGACGTTAGGTTCGGGAATTGAAGCATGGACTAGTATTGACCGGCAAGGTACATACGCGGAATTGACAGGCGGGTAGCAGGATCTCCCGGTAAAACAGAGAGATGTCCTACATGGCTTTGCTGAGGAAGATGTCACTTAAATGGGAGGACATGGTCGTGCTGATGCGCTGACTGGGTGACTTCTCTCGGTAAACAACATCAGCGGATAAGGGAGCAATTACGCACGTGGACGTTCCTGCCTGACAGAAATTGACCCAAGCAACGGGGGAAGCGAGTCCAGCGAAAGCGAACTGGGTCGTCGATAAGATCATTTGGTTGTGTAATATGGTACGACCGACGTAGAGTACGTACCGCATGAACCGAGCAAGCACAAGACAGCCATGTCGAAGCCTTGTAAATATTTGGGCTAGAAGCTGGAGTAAGTAAAGATTTTTAATAATTCACGGCAATGGATAAAGACGTGGATACATACGGTTTTTTTTTCAAAGCCTCTGACGAAACGACCAGTACCCAGAGGGCTTCCTGACTTGTTGCTATGGCATTGGAGTATTTTGGTGTTGTCGATTCGAGGGTACCTGAGCCGGACGAAGTCAGATGAGCGGGGGTAGAAAGGAACGCAGAGATACGCACCATGGCAATCCCATCTACGCCGGGCACCTGGAATGCTTGTGCGCCGCCTGGCTCCGCAACACTTCAGCAACGTTGAGTTTTCCTCCTGGAACGGTCGCACACAATTCCATCCCCATCTCCGGTTCTACGACGCTTAAGCACCGTAAATATGGATGAGGATCGCCGGGCGGTGATAAATACGAGGTTCGGGGTACGCATAGCTCTACGACGCTTAAGCACCGTAGATATCAGCGACCCGAAGCACAATCCTGATGCAACCACGACGCGCTCGACTCCACGACGCTTAAGCACCGTGAATATGAGGGCCTTTTGAGTGAATTGAAATGAACGATGCTCTTCGGCTCTACAACGCTTAAGCACTGTAGATATCGCATCATTGCTCGAGATAAACTAGGACAACTTGCTCGGCTCTACGACGCTTGAGCACCGTAGATATGAGCAAGTCATCAACGCGTGACAGTCCACAGTCCACAGTTCACTGAAAGCCAAGCTCAAGGCTCTACGACGCTTGAGCACCGTAGATTATCAGAGATGGGTCACTGATCAGTGATCATCCTATTAGAAGGGAGCCTCAAATAGCGACCAGTGTCCAGGATTTCTACTACTCTACGACGCTTAAGCACCGTAGATACGGAGTACCATGGCCATTGGGAGATTGTAGGATAACAGCATGAGAGTAGGTTGAAGGAAAGATGGGAGAGGTTGAGGGCAAACAGACGCCTGATTCAAACTCTGGTTGTCAATCTCGAAGCTCCGCTTCGGGGTTTGCCGGTTCTGCCATGACGCTTCTCCAATCCGGCCCTGTCATCTCTCCCTTAAGTATTTCTATTAGCCCGTACATATCACCATTCAAGTTGACTTTGCAGTCTACTTTCATAAAGGCTCACACCAGTCGCCTCGATTGGGTAGAAAAGCACAAAATTACAGCGAGATCTTCTACGGACCATACAGATCGACCAGAGTAGAGCCGTAAATGTCCCGCCTGGCTCGAACGAATACATTTGCTACTTGGCGCTACACACAATTTGACTGAATACGCTCCCAGCAGTCTGATAAATCTTCTCGATGCTCCATCCACTCTCATCGATTATGTCATTGAACTCCCCAAGCGTACGTTCCTGCGCGTTAAGCAGAGCCGCCATCGTAAAGTCTGTGGTGTATACATCTGTGTTTGCTTCTCCCAGATTTGCCAGCAACGGGGATGGCACTTTGGTGACGTTTCCAGTTACGGGAGCGAGATTGGAGGGGCTGGGGCAGGCATAGGGTACAATCGAGTCTACGATGACGAGTTTTGTCGTTTTCGAAGCTGCGCTACGAAGCTGCTTCAGTAGCTTGATATTCTCCGCTTTAGGCCAGTCGTGCGTGATGAGACGAAGGAAGAAGACGGAGACGTTATTCTTCAGTTTTTCGGGCTGTGGTTCAAAGAAATCTTGGCCTAAAAACATGGAAGGATTCAGTAAGCACCAAGACCACACTCTGATGCGAAGTGGTAGGTTTACCTTCGAGCTTGACGCGCCCTGACTCTAGAAGCTTCTTCTTGACAGGGTCTGCATTCCACCACTGGGACAGAAGAGATGAATAAACTTACGTACGGATCGAAAGCAGTGATTCAACACTTACGGGAGTGGATACGGCTTGGATTGTCTGGTCACGATCTTGGACTATGATCTGGAAGTTGGGAGCTTTCGTAGCTATCTCAAAAGATTCCGATCCGTTACCACCACCGATATCGACGACGATGGCGTTTTTAGGAAGTTTCTCCCATTCGAAACCTACAATGGGATAGGATGAGCCTACAGTTCCTGCCTTTCTCAGCAAAACCACACCTTTCAAGTTGGTTTGGTGTGGACGGAGGCTTGTCCATGCTACCATCGCGGCTTGGATGCGCTGAAGATATCCCGGGTTCTTCTCGAAGAACTCCCACATCGATTGGTCGAAGTTGAGGGCCTTCTGGAAGGCTGACTTGGAATAATCGTTTGATATGACGACATCTGGCAAGAAAGACGACGCTTTGAAAACTTCATCGGTGCTTCGAAGGACTCTTCAGTTCTTGCTTGTAAAACGGGAAATATTTACTTACCATTGATGTACAAGGGCGGGAATGGCACTCGAAGCTTGATATCTTTCACCTTGGACATTGGTTACACCATGGCCCGTGGAAGAGCCCTGTCGTTGCGCCCTATAAATAGGTTCAGAGGAATGAAAGGCCGTTAGAAAATGCTACTTACGCGAGCCACTTGACTACATCATCGCTTGGTTGCCCTGAATCAGTCAACGAAGATATTCGGTTATTGGCAAAGACATTGGGGGCGACCTTGTGAAAGCTTGAGAAATAAATAGCTGGTCTGATCATCTACTCACCTCTCGGTAGATGTAATGGGTGGCGAGGAGGCGCAGAGCGCGTGCTGAGAACAAGTTAGACTCAGTGGGATAAATTATACTTTGAACCAACCAAGGATGGTCGCTTCTACGCCAGTTTTCTTCGCGATATCTTGGACATTCAAGCCTTGAGGCCCGGCTTCCCGAAGAATTTCTGTAACACCAGTCTCGGATGCTATACGTAGCGCCGAAGAAACATGAAACTAAAATGCGTGGTAGGTTCGCAAGGTCACTGCTACTCCAATAAACAGTGTACTTACAGCATTTGCGCGGTCTAGAAGACTGAGCCCAGGAAGTTTCAAAGTGGCGACCAGCTGAGAAGCCGCCGATGTTGCAAGTAGAGCTGCAGTAAGCACTTCTGGTTGCACAGTAAACTTTTCTCCAGCAGCGTCGGGGTCGTAGATCGTATCAATATTGGGATAGGACAGCCCTTGTTCGTTCGCTAGCCTGTCGATGATGTCCACATTGTCGAGGATCAACGTCGCAAGTTGACGAAGGTTAGAGACATCAGAACACATGATATGGGAAGGAGCCAAGTTTTCGAGTGTGTCAAGGGCGTGGAAGGCTTATATCTGAGCTGAGCGGTGAGGTGAGGTCGGAGACCAATGATGACGGCAGCCGCATACTCATAATTTTCGGCGTCATTGGCTGTTTGTGGGTACTCATCAAGCCCTCCGTGTCCTTCAAACATCCCATAAGGTAGTGTTCCAGTCCACGGTTATTTATATCAGCGTAAACAGTCGCACTCAACTTGATAATGATTACGCGGGTCGGTCGGAGCTTCAGACTCCCCGAAAGACAAACAACGACTTTCGACCTCGCGCCTCAAGAGAAGTACATTAGGACGAAGTCATAGTCCAATGGGTGAAGAGAAAGTATAGAGTATAATCAATTACAACGCAAACAACTCAGTATGTAGCGCAATCCCCCCAACCTTCGTCCCCTCCACCACCCCAACCTTCGCAACAGCATTCGAAGCCGCTCTAACCAAACTCTCCGGCCCACTCGCACAAACCGCCACACCCCCACCCAACCCAACCCACTTCAACTTCGACTTTGTTTGATCGATTTCATCGTCAACCACGGTGTTTGACTGTGACTGCGCTGGGGGTGTGATCAATGCTTTCAGAAGGGCGTGGACGGACGGCCGTTCGATGATGACGTCGCAGTTCGGGATGGGAGGGATGGCTTCGGGGTCACAGAGACATGTAACGAAGATCGTGATGTGGAGATCGAGTGATGAGTTCGCGGCTTTCCTCGCGATTACTATAAGTTGAGGAGCGAACCATGTTATCGCACCTAAAAACAACAAAGAACCGAGTATGAGCACACATCCCTCTTCATACACAGACAATTGTGAATGATGAATCGCGACACGCACCAAAAGACTTGATACACCAAGCAAACTCAATCCTCTTCGTCTTCTCACCCGCCGGTCGGTCGAGAGACACGCATCTCCCAACGATATCATCCAACAATCCCAGCGTAAACGTAATCCCACTCCCGCCAGCGACCAATAACGCACTCTCATACTCTCCCAAATCCACACTCGACCCCCCATACGGCCCATCAATCATCACATGCACCGGCACCCCCACCATATCATCCACGCCATGATGTTGGAAACCCTTCTCATCTTTACCTCCATTTCCATCGTCAACCTTATCCCTCCTCGTCTTCGGGGCGAGACGTTTACCCTCCTGTGCCGCATACGCATTCAACGCCTTCGTCCAATCCCCACATACCCTCGCTCCCAAAAGTATCCCTTCCGAACCAGCACTCGAAATCGAGGGGGGAGCCGACGCGATAGTAAGCGGATGACTCTCAAACACCCGTCCAGCAAAGAAAACTCGTAATCGAATATGTTGTCCAGCGACCCAGCCAGCGTCGCAATCGGGGATGCGAATCTAGATAGATGGTTTTAGGTCAGAAGAGACGTATGAGTACGATGAGATCGGGGGGGGGACTTACGAGAGTCATTTGATCCCCGATGGCCATCAAGGTGGCATCTTTGATTCGATACCGGAAGAAACGCAGAAGCATATCAAACCCATAAAACGCCAATGGTGGGAATATCCACGGCGTGGCGTATGGCGTGTGATAGCAGATGGTAATAAAGAACGATACGAATCCCAGAACGCTGAAAAAGAAAAGCAAATAAAAATAAAAATAAAAAGAAAAGAACAGTCAATGATGGATTTTCGGTTTTTGCTTGCTATGGGGGGAGGGAAGGACGTACTGGATGACGAAGAACGATTGGTAGAATAACCTCCTCACTGGTCGTAACGAGGATAAAACCAATATGCATAGAACACCGAAGGCGGCGATACCGCTAGTCTCTTTCTGCTCTCCTAGGATATCGAGACCGTACGCCAGGTGGTTATTTATCCACATCGAGCCGTGGAGGATGACGCAGACGAGCATGGTACGCGCGGACCATCGATGAATGTAATTCAGCTTCTCGTACCCAGAGCCTGGGCCTAAGAGAAGGGATAGAATGGAATTCTTCGTGGCGAAGAGGAAGATAATAGGGATTTGGGCGAATGCGATGAATCCTGGAAGGAAACATCAACGTTGAGTAAACCATGATGCGTAAGTCATATCGGAGGAAGTGGGAAGCAAAACATGATGTAGGGGGATGATTGATTGATTCCTTACCAGCTCTGTTCGAGTTCTCCATGAGGACAGCGTCGGTGATCATACAAACGAGGACTATCGCGATGTACGCGACGATGACGAAGACTATGTAGGGCAGGTCAGCACCAATTCAACTATACTACTGTTGTGATTGGAATCAACATACGTTGAGCGACGCTGAGCTCGATCCCCGGGGCCGTCCACAGCCCAACCGAAGCAACAGTATCCATCGCTCCAAAAATCCAATTCCTCCGCTGACTCCGAGATGTCTGCTGAGTTCTCCTCGACTCCTCACATTCTTTCGTTTCCATCAACCTGTACTTCCCACCACCACCGACCTCTCTCACACCAAACGCCCAACCAAGAACATCAATCTGCCCACTCCGAAGCGCTCTAAAGGCTCGAGGGAGGGTGAAGAGTATCACCGCACCAAGACATGACGCCCATATAGCGGAGAATTTGCGTTGCCACTTCGGGTCAATAACGTACGAACTAGGATTAAGTTGTCAGGTTCATGTTTGAGTAAAACAGGAAATCGAGGAGTACTCTATAGAGTAATAAGATGGAGTAGGGACTTACTTGTAGACTTGGAACTCCTCTGGAATCACGGGCGGAGTACCTGTATCGGCCATCGAGGGCTATGGTGATCGTTCGAAGAATGCGAGAGCGAACGATGGGAAGGAGGAGCGGTGGGGTTTGAAGGGAACGATGTGGTAGGAAAGGCTTGCGAAATGTTCAGAGCCGAAGTTTTATTGTGGGTTGGTAAGGGATCTTGAAAAGGAAGGTGAAAAAACTTTTTACACCTGGTTGGGTGCGTGACATAGGAGTGGATAGGAGAGGGTTCCTTGTTTGAACTTATGGTGGCGACGTTCAGGAGACCCAGTGCGTGTGTTTCAAGGCCAGTGAGTGAGTCAGAGTGGACTCTAGCCCATATCGCCGGACGGCTAGTTAAATGCTAACTGAAGTCTACGAGCGTTTGGAATTTCCCCCTTGTCGAGGGGAGGAATCGAAGGTTGCTCCAGCGTTCGGACGGAATCCTGATCCTGACAGCAAAGTTTTAGCTTGATGCACCCATGAAATCAATTGAAAAGACTTACCATCCGTGATACACTCCAAGGAGAAGCGCATTCCCGGCATCCAGATGCGTTGGGTGGATGCTGACAGAGACGACGCATCGAGTATGTTGGAGTCGCTAGGCTCTGGCTTGAACAGAATGGTCTTGAAGATGTTCCTCTCAGTCGCAAGAACTAAGTCGGAATGATGTCAGTGCGTGTAGAGTATCTGTTGGAAACGTAGGAGCGCACTGACCTTCAACCCGTTCCAGATGAGGGGGCATCCGAAGCTATGTGCCGTATATGTGGCTGGAGGCGCTCTGCATCTAGCACAACGAGAGTATCCTAGTTTGACCTGGTTTTGACGGTGAATAGTTGAATCGTCATGACATTTATACGACCCGAGATACTCAACTCGTAGATGGTTTAGCAAGAAAAAAAGTGTTCAGTCATATGGAGGATGGATCACTCCTTCGTATCGCACGAACCATTTTGAAGCGAAAAGCGCTCCAGAGCAACGCCGAGTCGCCAGAGTATGGCCGAAAAATCGCTGGCGGCAAAATCCTGGCCTCAGCAGACAACTGATCATGGGCCTCAGAAGCGAGATCGAGAGCCCTTTTCCCAGTATGTTGAGCATCAAGCCGATCGCAGCGTCCTATATCAAGGGACGAAGTGGTATTGACTGTCCCGCAAAGGTGAAACCCACGGGTATTCATTCGTTTTCACAGAACGCGGAAGGTTGGCAGGAGAACCGAGCATTCAGTTTGGCCGGCGTGCTGAGGGCGGGGTAGAGCAGCAATTATGCGCAGTGCTGGAAAGCGAAGCGACTTGTATGCCAGCAAGTAGCAAAATTCATCCAGCGCGTAGAGTAGACGAAATCGACATGGAGGGAGAACGACGCGTCATTTTCGGCCAATCGGAAAAATGGCTCAGCATTTCCCACGCCACCGCACAATTGGCTCAGGATACAAAAAGGCGAGCTGTCTCGAACATACGTCTGATTCCTCTTTCCTCCCTTCCCCCTCCTCCTCCTCCCAAAAAGATGCCTTCCCTCGTACGACGGCGCATACATCCCCTCCCCCATCATTTTCATCATCGACGCTGAGCAGAAGTCCACGAACGGATCTGCTTTGGAGTATTCGGGTGCATGTGAGACGACCTGCTGGGTCTTCACGAAGCTGAATCCTGTATACGAAATTGCGGATCTATGAGGGAGTTTTGCTGAACGTGGTCTCCTTTCCTCCCCATTTTCCCTATCACCGGCTCGATTTTCGCATCGGTGACCCCATTCCCATCATCTATACCCATCTCATCAGCTTTTTCACGCCTCGTCGTCTATTGACGACGTCGGCACTGGCGATGACGTTCTTCACCTGACTGCTGACTGAGGTTGGTTACTCAGGAAAGGACTCGGGGAAATCTTCGCGCGCGTTCATCGAACCCATTCCTCGGCACCTCGGCATGGGCTTCTTCCTGGGACGAATGGCTCAGCCTTCCCATCAAACCTTCGCCTCTGTCTCTTGCTCTCTTCCTTCCCCGCACTTTGCTTGGCTCGACCCTACGGACTCAGTATCACTTCGCCGACCGCTTTCGTTACTTTGAAACCATGACGATCCGCACCCTCGTCAGCTTGGCTTTGTACTCAACGACCATCTGGGCTCATGGCAATGGAATGGACATGAGTATGGATGGCCCTATGAATTTGGTACGTCAACTTTGCCCTGATACCCGATATCGACGTTGACTTGGCTTTCCCTCTAGGCTTCCGGCTCGATGGTGCCCTACCTCCACTTCACCCCAGGCGACATCCTCTGGTTCCTGGGATGGGTGCCGAAGAGTACAGGCGCGATGGTGGGAACTTGCATTGGGTTGTTCTTGCTTGCGTTGGTAGAGCGTTGGATCGCGGCGGTAAGGAGAGTTATGGAAGTTCATTGGAGGTCATCGTGCGTTTCCTTCTCCATCTCATTCTAGCCTGCGCTAGAATCTTCCCTTGATTATACAGGATGTTGCGAACTGCTCCCATCCGTCTATCCGAGGAAGAGGTCGATGCCTTTCCCACAAACGAGAAGAAGAGCAAGCTTCGATACTCAGTCGATTCGGACATCCAGGCCGACGACACCTCCGTCCAACCTCAAGCTCGTTCTCAAGACTCGCCCACCACAGCCAGTCGTCGAAGGATCCCACCGTTCCTCGCTTCACGAGACGTCACCCGGGGTATTATCCACCTCGTTCAAACAGCGCTCGGGTTTCTTTTTATGTTGACTGTTATGTACGTATACTCTTCTACCTCTCCACTTCCATTCCTAACTTCTTAAATCTATCGTAATCGTATGGGTTCGCGTACTAATATGGGCAATGTTTTCTTGATAGGTCGTTCCAAGCTTCGTTCATTATCGCTATATGCGTCGGGTTTGGTGTTGGTGAAACGTTGTTTGGGAGGTTTGGTGATGTCGGTCATGGTGGTCATGGTGGAATCGATCACTAGTTGCCCGTCTCTTTTGACATCCTATGATCACGTACCCACGTACCCTTGTGATGGATGTACTTCATCTCTGTGTTTTCGTCGTTATTCGTTACCTTGCTTGTAGTCGCTCTCGCTCTCGTGTCGGTCCTTTTGTCTGCTATCTTCGTACTTTGGATTGATCATGACTGTCATGCCGCGTCGTTGAGCTGTATAGCTACCCAACCACCTGTATGTCAGTGATATCACGGTTCAAATTCCAATCCAAGCTCTTCGGAGTTGGCTCCGGACTATGTGTTGGCGATGAGAGGAGCGAGCGTCCTCGTTGGTAAGACAAAACTTCTTCAGTCCAGTGTCACGCGTCGACCACATTCCTTCGAGTTCTTGCTCGCCTATGTCAGGTTGTAAGTCATTATGTTGTATTTTCAAGCTAGGTGGATTACACAAACATGCGAAACAGTAAGGAACGGTGGTCTGTGGAAATTGCCAATTGAGATGGATGGGCTGCGCTCGAGCACCGGGACAATTTGAAAGGAGTGTGAGGGACATACTCTAAGGAAGAGTGCGTACGTAAAGGAGGAACAGAGAGTGAAGGAGTGACGAAGTGGGGATTAAATATATAGAGATAGAAATAGAAAAGCGAGGAATTGAAAGAGGGGAAGTGACGCGATAACAGATGTCCGTTGAAACAAGATGTGTATAACGTGATAACGGAAGTAATGGAGTGAAAGGAAAGATGAAATGAGCGTGTAGATTGGGTATGAAGAGGTCGCAGTGTACGTCTGACGTAGTACACAGCGAGGAGAAACTTGCAAAGGGTGAAGGAGTGACGAAAAGTGAGGATTGAATAAATAGAGATAGAAATAGAAAGGCAAGGAATTGAAAGAGAGGAAGTGACGCGATAAGAGATGTCCGTTGCCACAAGACGGGGATCAAGCGATAACGGAAGTGATGGATTGAAAGGAAAGATGAAATGAGTGTGCAAATTGGTTGGGCAGAAGTCGCAGTGTACGTCGGTCAACGACTCGGAGGCGTATAGAGTAGAGTATGTGTTGAAATGTCGCTTGTGATCGGGCGTGTAGATTTGGATTGACATCATCAGGCCTTCCTAGCGGCCTCACGAGCAGCCCATTCGATGTTCCTGTCACAGCACGTGCGGCCACTAGAATCCGGAATCTCCGACAGATGTCTCGTCAGCGACGCTAATTCAGGGAATCTAGAGTAAGAAAAGCTTCGTTAGTACGAATGCCCACAAGAGTGGAGTATCATCAAAAACGCAACGAAAAACTCAACTCACGTTGTGTTACAACGTTTGCAAGTCAGGTGAGCCGGTCGTTTCTGGCAGGTTCTGGATACATGATCAAGGAGGGTCTCGCCCTTTGGCGGGGGTAAACCACAATGATAACACGTATAATTCTGAGATGCCGACCCCGACCCCGAAGCGCGTTTCGGACGCGAAGGACGAGGATTTGGAAACGGGGTACGCTGTTTGGGTGGTTGGCTGGGATCGATAACCGGCTGAAGACGTCCGTGTAGTTTGGGTACATCGATACCCCGCCTAAGACAATCTTCTACGACGCGGAGGTTCTTATCGCAGGCGGTGAGACCGGTGGAGTCGGGAGGCGACCGTTGGTGTAACCGAAGGTTGTATGGTTCCGCGAAACTGCGATGATGGAGTCTCATGAGTTCCAATGCTGGAGAGGTAGAGCATATAAAGAAATAAGGGAGAAGGGGGGTACTTAGACTTACAAGGCGGTGCAGCGTTTGCAGATGAGTGGTGATGTACATTCGTTCTTGACGTGCAAGGTGTGGATCCCGAAGTATGTACCATCACAGTGAGTACAAGTAGAAGGCCCCATCTGAGCAGCCTGTGGCTGGAGAATATCTATGAGCATCGTCAACGTGGATACGAGAAGATGGACGTACAAGCGAGGCAGGACCCATAGTCCCCGGAGTATCACGGTGGGACTCGCTTGCATGTGAGGGATAAGATGAACCATGGACATGGTTACTGCTATATTGCTCGGGACTCGAAGAAGAAGAAGGGAATACCAGGGCTTCCCATGACGTATCGAACTCGTCTTGAGCAGGAAGCTCAGGCATCTCTGGGAGGATACCGAAGTGATCGGCTGGCGTCGACGAGTCTTGAGCTTGATACGACACAGGCATTTGGACGGGAGGAGGAAACCCGGAAGGTTGTTGATAAAGTGGATGTTGCCCGTGATGGAGGGTGTAGTTCATTGGATGGGGAGCGAGATTATTGGGATGAGGTGCTGGTGCTGTGGTATGGCCTGTATAACCGGGGTACCTTGCTTGCTGAGACGACGAGTTCGCTGGGTAGTGATACGCCATGGCGACGCGTCGAGGTAGGAAGTTGGTGAGTCGATTCAGTAGTCGATGAGATGGTGGATGACGGAGGGTGAAGTTGTGGTCGAAGGTCAAGATTCGCGACACGATACACGGATTGTGGAAACGCTTATATGTAGTCATTGCTCGATATGTGACCTGCTTAATTCGAGTGGCAAAGCAAACGACCCTGACGAGGACAATGCCGACGAATGTGGCCACCGAATATATATAACCCATTGACCAAGCGCCGTGTGGACTGGACAATGAGTAAATTTATATCTGCATTTGTCCAACATGCTGATGACTAGATATGAGTGGGGTTGAACAAAGGTGAACCTTCAGAAGCATCCTCCAAGTTCGTGGGAGGCTTGGTTCTTGGAAGTAACCCTGAACCTCAGACGCCCAATCGGAATTTGAATTTTACAGCTTCATCCCCAACGTCCATCAAACAAGGTTTTTCCCTCAACCTCGTGTCACTCACTTCACACAAGAATCGAAATTGCTGACCTACGTTCACCCCCGACCTATGTACGAGAATGGTGCGGTTGCAGTTCCGTCCCCTTGTTCCGGAGCGGATACGCAGACTACTCAAGCGACGAAAATCCCATTCTGCAATCTCGAAACTCCCCGAAGAGATCATGGGTGAGATCTTCATGGTGTGCACGGTAGCGAGTCCTACAGTTACACCTGTGCTTCTGAGTATCTCAGCCGTCTGTTCTCGATGGAGACAGATTGCATTGAACATGGCTCGACTATGGTCGACGATATCCCTCAACGAAGGGGAATTATGGACACTCGAGCTATTGCGGAGATCTATGGATGCGTCGCTGACCATCCAATGTCCTCGGGGCGATTTCCAAAGTGGTCTGCGGTTTGAGAAGCTATGTTCGGTCTTCGTCCGTGAAGCCCGAAGGTTCGGGGACCTCGTCATCCGCTCGAAAATGGACGACATACTTCCCCTCACTTCTTGTTTTCTTCCTCCAAACTCTACTCCATGCGCTCCCCTACTACGCACACTCACACTCGAAGCAGAAGTCTGTGGATCCAATGAGCCTCCGAAGATTCTTTCGCATTTCTGGACCAAACTTCCCTCACTCCAGTCACTTCGGCTGTGCAACATTCTACTAATGGACGTTGCAACGCCCTACATGCCAGTCTTGACAAGTCTCAGCATCTTCGCCGTACGCACCGGTAAACATCTCTCCGTTTCCTGGATCCTCAACCTTTTACGGCACACTCCAATGATTCGACACATTGACATTGGCATCATCGCGTCGAATGACGCGGCCGGTACTTCAGACACTCTTCCAGTCACACTCCTTCACCTGGTCGACCTGGATTTGCGATTTTACCACATTCGGGAAACCAAACTGTTGACGTACCTCATATTTCCAAGCTCCACCTATGTCTCCCTCGAATACAGCAATGACAAAGATGATCCCGATCTCAAGTCGGGTGGTGGAGGAGGTCTCCCCCATCTTCAGAAAATGATATATGAGGCTGTTCCCCTAGATGTGGAATCCATCGAAGTTGGCGTAATGGTCGCTGATGATGAATGCGCGATTGAGGACTGCGAGATAATCGTCAAAGACTACTGTGTTCCCTCCGTTCCTCCGATACTCTCACTTACCATCAGCCATTTTCCATTGGCAACAAGGCGATACGCCAACCTTTTTGGATCGCTTCCTTGGAACAAGATATGCTCTCTCCATCTTTCCGGGATAGAGAATGATGACGAAGCTAAAGCGTGGTCACTTATGCTCCCCCTTCTCATTAACTTGGGGACGATCTCCTTGTACATGACGTCGCTTCCCATCTTACACACCCTCGGGATGACCGTCCCTTCTTCTGACTCCAACGATGCACACCTCTACAATCTGGGATTGACAAGGATAGCTGTGGAGAATCTCAAAGCCCATTTTTCAACACCAGACGACTGGGCTCTCCTCACCAAGAATTGTCGGCTACGCTACCAGCGTGGAGCTCCGATAGAGCTTCTGAAGATACAGTGCAGTAGTATTCAGCGAGAAGATGCCACCCGCTTGGCACAGTGGATCACGGAAGTTGAATGGGACGAGGAGAGATGCCAACAGTCATAGAACTGGACAAAGAACAGAGATGTTGGGAGAACGATCAAGTAGTCTTGTGTACTTAGAAGGTAAAGTAGATTCGGTAGATAATGTTTGTTGTTTGTGGGTCTATCTATCCGACGGGTCTATGTGTAACGTGCTAGACCATCCCCTTCAGAAGTTTTGGAAGGGCTGAACTACGACGAAGGTGACTAGAAGAATGATGAGGGTGTCGAAAGGGCCCATATCGAAGCGAACATACTCTATCGCTTGCGCGTTTGCTCGTGTCAAGCCCGTGTTCTTCAGGACTCGGTGCTGAGACTCTCCGCACCGTCTAGAAGAGCCTAGTTATTTCCCGTGCCAAGTGTCAGGGAGCTTTGACGTATAACTATGGCGGAGAATACAAGTATTGATGCGACTGCAGAGAAATTCCGAGTACGGTGGAGAGAAATGTTGGAGAAATGCGCGACACGTGACGTGGTCAGCCCCTGTGCTCCCCGCGCGTTGTTTACCTTGATTTGGTCGAAATGGCCATTGTGGCCACAGCATCGCCTCTCTTACCACAACCACATCAACAACGTTCGCAACGACCATTGAAACGTAGCGTAACAAGTCAGAGAATTGGCTCTCCCACAATTGAGACTTGCTGTCTACCATGTCTGTATATGGAAGCCGTCTCCATCCCTCACCGTACGCGGTGGCAAATCCCTCCCGCCTGAGATTTCAGCTTGATTTCTCCGAGGCGGATGGAGAGACCCAAGCTAATCCACTAAATCCCTCCTCACCACCACCCTCTCCTCGTAAGGAGCTATCCGTAGCCGAACTCATTAAGAAAGTCAAGGCTTCCGCTGCGAAGAAGATGCAGTCGAAGACCACTTTGTCTAACAAGAAACAATGCCGACGCCCAATCACAGATGTCAAGTTGGCCAAGGCTATGCTTGCGCTACGCATCCTCATGCGTCGCTCTCTCCGCCCCGTCCCCGTGACAAAGTCTCAGCAGAAGAAACCCGTCGAACGAATGTATCAAGTACCCCTCTGGGATGCTGTCGGTGCGTTGGCCGAGTTCGAGGCCTGGAAGCTAGCTGTCTCAGCTGGAGCACCACATCGAGTGCTATCACCCGTCAACGTATCCCGACTTCTCCAAATCGGGTGGATAACCCGCTTCGAGGCTCACCAATGCGGTGGGCTGGATTTATTAGAGTTCAGGAAGCAATGCCTGATTAAAGCTTTGATCAAGGCGCGGTGCTATGACGGGAAGCATCCGTTGGTCATTACCGACGACTTTTTAGGGCTGACGGACCGTCCGTTATACGTTGGTGGAGGATCGTCGGTTATTCGTTGGGAAGATGGCGAGGCGCCATGGATGTTGGCTTGGACTGGGTCGTCCGATTTGCAGCCACCCATGAAGACTCTGGTGCATACGTTCAACTCTCGAAATATTCCTGGAGCGACGTCAAAGTCATCCGCGACCTACGAGATGGACATGGCTTGTTACACAACCCTTGCGAAGCACCGTCCCTTGACGCGGTGAATCAATGACTTTATCGACACAAACAATCTTGTGTCCGTTTTCCACTCCTGTATTACTCATTGTCTTGAGTATGTATCAATTTATCGTACATCTAGTACTGGTCTAGTACAAATCTTATAAGAACATCCATGGGACACTCTTAGTTATATAGGAACCAGCATTCATTCGCACCCCTCCGTGTCCCTCTCTTCTTGCATGCTTTGCTCAAACCAGAGGTCGTCCATCGGAGCAATGTAATGACGGAACGATTTCATAAAGAGATCGCGAGAATATGACCAGGGGACATGATCCCCCATCAACTCGCAGATTCTCTTGTTTATTCCAGCCGTCCGATTAGAGATCCACAAGCTACTATGGCCGTGTTCGAGTAGAAGAATGTGGCAAGGGCAGTTGGCCGCGGCTGTAGTATGGTTGTAGTCGAGGGGAGAGATTGTGTTGACCATGCCGTCGAGCAAAAGGGACAAAACGGTAGGCAACCCTGAACTGAGTTTCCGGGTTTGGAAATGTGTAGAACAAAGGGAGCGAAGCGCCACTCGCTGGGACAACGGTGAGCTATATCCATGTCATCGGTGTTTTTACCATTGCCTTCATGCTTGTTGGTGTCTCTCCGGTTTTGGTGTGAAGAACATGGGCATGCCGTATTGAGCGCTTGAAAGTTGAGCGCTGAGCCTGTGAATCTGGCGATCATCAAAGGATAAAGGGATGGAATGTGACCATGGAAAACCGGGGTGTTTACATGCAACCAGGGATCAACGCGTGCTTTCCGGTCAAATATATTTACTGAGAGTCCAAAAGGTCGGCGACAAGTCAGCGAGGGCCACACGGTTGCTGATTTACACAATCAATTCCTCGGCACCCAGAAAGGCAATTGAAGAGCCTAATATAGAGTACATATTGAAGATACATCGCGATACAGCAATCATCGTAGATCGAGGTAAAGATAGAGTATACTCAAGCAGTCAATACAAGATCCCGGGAATGTTCATCCAGACTTGTATGTATAGCGTTGAAGATAACATCAATGAATTTGGGGGGTCACTAGTACTCTGAGACGTCAGTATCGTACTCGAACATGATGATACAAAAGAATCAAGCTGACTGCATTGGTTGTACAACATGTATGTCAGGAACTTGTCTAGGAAGTTCGTAGTGGGTTTCAACATTTGATATGCGGGAAGGACAAGTCTTTCAGGCGCGACGAACACCGAGGGGGGTCGTGGAATGGAGAGACGAGGCAAGGGAAAGAGTATCAGGATTTGCTGGAAATCGAAAGAACATCAGTGTGTTTCGTAAAGTGAGTAAAGCATACGGCGTACATTAGCAGGTAGTAGATCTGTGAAGAATATGCACGGATCGGCTAGGTCTTCGATGGAAGTCGATACTCTATATGTTGATTTCAGGTGGAGCCTCGGATCAACTAGAGTAAGTATATTCGGAATTGCCGAAGCCAGTCAAGTAGGAAGGGTGCTGGAGAGAAACGCCGATTAGACATTATCATCTTTCAGAGTAGTAGATCCAAATATACTCACAATATGTCGCTGGGTAGACGGGATGATGGAAGAGAAAAAGGGACAGACAGGGTGATGGGAGAAATGCTGAGAAAGTGACGGAAGATGTTGGAGGGTGGGCTATGAGATGAAAGTAGCACAGTGACACTGGGATATGGGATGGGGGAAACATATGTAGGGAGCCAGGAGTGAAGACAAGGATGAAATGGGGATGAGGACGGGGTAAAATGAGAAAATATGAGAAAATACACGAGAGACGAGGACAGAGTCCGAGGAAACGAGGCTATCAAAAGACGAGGAATTGAAGAACGATACCTACTCAAACTGAGATCAAATATACGAAGACACGTATGCAGACAGAGCCACGTTAATCAACATCGCTTGTAAGGGGTTCCCTTTGTCTGCGCAGTTAGTAACTGTTGGGAAACATGGGACTTGAGTCCGGATTTGATATTGAGGCGTTGTTGAGCCACGCAAGCATCTGGGTGATTCTGGCGATGACGTTTGCTTACATCCTCGCGACTCGCTCTAGAAGAGAAAAAACACAGGTCAAGAGACATGACTGGTACAGCAACAGGAAGACCCACTGTAACCCGCAAACTTCACAGAAGTATAGATATCTCCTCAAAACGGGACATCGATCGCGAAGGTGACTGTTAATTGTACTGAAGGAAGCCGGTCGCTTGCATGCTGAACATTGGTACTGATGTGACGAAGGGGTAAGTAGCCGATTCAGAAGAGAAACATCTGAACGATCATACCTTTTGAGTACCATCAACGATGATGGGGATAAATCCTTTACTTCTTGCAATGGCAATCTCACGTTCAGTTTGTGAGGTCTTGGAGTTGGTGGCCGTTTGAGCCTGGTTCCGCTTATGGTGCTTGGGAAGAGGTGTGCTCTGCGGCTGGAGGACGGGTGGAATATTCTCTGCAATGGCGGTAAAACTGCTTCCGTGGTCCAATTTCACTCGTTTACGCTGGCTTGGGTCCGATTCCAGCAGTCGTGGGGCTTCGCAAGCGGTCGTGAGGTCGATAGTATTGAGATCAACAGCTTCAAGGGTCGGTTGAGGTTGGGGCGTATGGTCATCCACAGACGGCGCGTTGGGGACGGACGAGGTCGCGGGCTTGTTGGGTTTTAGGCTAGGAAGTGGTTTCAAAGTTGCGTCGAAGGCGTCACGCACAGAATAGAGAGAGGAGAAGTCGATAAGCGCGTCGTTGAAGGGTATATACCGTGGTTCTTCATCAGTGCGTGGGTCGAGAGTCAATACTGGCATGCTGGAGTCCGTGCGAAGACAAGTGTCCTCCGAGTCCGCAAAACCATATCCCTCGCACGCCGACTCAATGCCTCCTTCTTCGAAAGAGGGGGGATAACTGGTGGGTTTGTTTGTGGATGGAGGATTGAACTGAGATAGTTGGCGAAGTTCATCGCTTGTCCAAGTAAACCCTGACACGTCCGTACTTGACCGTCGACTCGAGAACAGGGAAGGTCCTGGAGTCTGCTGGTGAGCAGACTTCAGTTTCTGTAATTCCCGGCGCATCCTGTCGCAGGCCATGACTTCCAGAGGGGTGTCATCGTTGACCAGGCAAGGGACAAACTCTCCAAACTCGAAGTCAAAAGACATCATATCGCGTGGTGGGTATGATGAGGACAAAGGAGAGAAGTGGTGATGGTGGTGGAACGGAGGAGGGAGGAGACTGCACAATGGAAGGGAGTGGGTGGTAGGAAGAATAGGACGAGGAGATCGAACCGTCGCGATCGAATCGAAAGCCAAGTGCAGTCAGGCCCCGTGACTTCCGCGTGCGTTGATGTTCAATGAGTGTGCGTCCCTTTTCTAGCCGTGATGATTGAGATCCAAATGTGGATATGGTCTGCTATTGTCCACAGAGCAACGCCACTCAAGGACAAAGCACTGGCGCATCCCCGGGTGACGCCGGGAAAAGACCATCGAAATTTTACCATTGTCTCCGGTGGTTGTAATAGGCAATCCGACGGTCAGAAAATCACACCCAAGCATCCTAACGTCCATGGCATGGAGGGCGATGTCTTCAAATCTTGAATGAGCAGCACTGCGAAAAACTGTCATTGTATCGCCCTGAAACTAAGTATGCTTCATCCTTCATGATCTACACAGTAACAGGCGACAGACATACATATGTAGGTGCTCGACCTAAAATTCAGTTCACGCCATCTCGGAACCCATCATAGATCCACCCATTCGTGACGCAGCACACTGCATTGATGCAAATGAACAGCAGATTGATGTCTCATATCCCTTTGAATTCAGCGAAGTTGCGCTACATAAGCCATTTGCAAAACGTACAATCAGTCGTTAGGATTTTGTCCATGAACTGACGGCACCTTCGCCCGTCCTGTCCATGACAGTGAGACCTTAAACTGCTTTGGAACGGTTCCATCATCTCGCTTAAGGATTCTGTTAGCAATTGGTAAGGATCCTGTCTTGAGTATAGCATGGAACGCACTGATGATCACAACGTCGCTCTATGGCCGCGACTCATGGCCATAGGTGTACTCTAGAGTATATGGGGTATTGACTAACCCCCTGACTAAACGTAAAGTCCATACACACCTTTTAACCGTTGACCCCTTACTAACGTTTGGCAAGCTCAACTCATAGACATCGACCAACGCGTCCAACCGCGAGGGAAACCGTGCTAAACTCGAGGTAATACTCTGGACCTACGACGCCCATCAGTTAAGCCTCCTCGCACTCTTCGACCACGAAACGAACTCACCACAACTCGTCTACAACAGTAGACGGCGCTTTGACGAACCAAAAACTACGCATTGATTCACCATGTTTGTTCAGAGCACCATACCCCGGAGTATCAGCGCTTCAGCACCTCCAAGAAACAAACGGCGCACATAGAATAAGCCGGCTATGCACAAAACTGTAAACGAAGTCGGTGAGTTCGTATTACTTTTAATTTCATCTTGTTGTGTGACTTACTGTTGAGCATAAACAGTGAAAATCCCATTGATCACTCCGTCCCGTGTCGTTTCGAAAGGGAGACCTCGTCGTGAACTGCCAGGACCAGACCAGCGCGGACAGACGCGGGGGAGGTATCTCCATGGTGTTCGAAGCAAAAACACAGTAAGCGGTTCAGAGAAGACTTCTACGACCCCCCTTTCCCTGTATTGATTGAATATATGTACCATCATGAAGGTCGATATCCGGTTGCCTTACAAGTTACAACTCGGGAAGAATATGACTTGGGAACTCTGAAAATGCACCGTAGGTTCCCCAGCACTCTTAGTTGGTTCCGAGTCGACGCGATGGTTACTAGCACTCCACTGAAGACAGTATGAGGTGAGTTTCGAAGTATACTCTACAGAGTAGGGTCACAGAACGCACTTGCATGTAAGTATTGTTTTTTCATCTACGTGCCTCCTTACCCGGTTTCATCCGTCTAGATTGATGCGCGCAGGAAGCGAAGTTGAGTGTCGAAGATCCAGAGCCCCAAAGGCCGTAGTGAGAGAGTCTGAACAGAGAACAAAGGTGGTACGAAGATGCGAAGAACGAGGTGGCTGTTGCTGGCTGGCTGATCCAGGAACGGGCGTCAAAACGACAAGGGATCCGGGACTTCGCCTCCTAACACCCCCTAGCGTCACCTCCTAGTTGTTGAATTGTTATCAAACGTTAAACTCGAAGCCCAACGCGCCGCCTAGCTCATATACTTCTCAAAACCCACAGTTATGATTTACCCCCCCTTCCAGCCCACTGAAACACGTATGATACATCACGTAGAATCGTCCTAAAGATCTCGCCTTAATTTGCTCTATTTATCGCTACTGCATTTGCTTTCTGGATGTTTTCCGTTTGGCGTCCCTTTCACTGTACGCTTCACTCTGCTCAGATGCTGTTGATACTCTGTACTCTACATCGGTTGTGTCGAAACAGTACCTAAGTCCTTGAGAACCTGTCTCCAGAACGAGGTTACGGTCACATCCACATGCTCAATATTCAATGCCCCTCGTCCCTCGATCCACTCGCAAACCTTCCAAACACCAACTCCCCGATCCCAGCACCCAAAACAATCGCGATGACGAAGAAGACTTGATAAGTCCTACGTGAATTCGATCAGTCAGTGTCCCATCGGTTTGTATAGAGTATAGAGTAGAGAGTAGAGTAAAAGGGAGTAAGACAGTAGAGGTACGTACATCACGGCCAACATCAACAGATACGCCAACGTTACTTGCGCAGCGTGTAATACAGCGCGCGATATATCCCTCGACAGAGAGAAGGCAGGTAGACGACGGAGGTCAAGGAATGATTTGGGCTGGTGTTGGCTTTCCGAGTCTCCTTTACTGCCAAGGTAACCTCCTTTGCTGCGAGTTTGAGGTTGAGTTTGGGCTTTACTAAGAAAGAAGAAGAGTATGAGACAATCACGAAGTACTGAGTACTAAGTATTCACGACAGAGAAACCTCGGACTCACATTACTTTCCAATGAGTTTCGCTGAGGCCTTTCATGGCTGCGATGAACCGCTCGAATACTGCTAGGAAGAACAAGCCGAAGCACGCCCCGACGACTGCGCCGGTACTCGTGGGCGTCCATCCTTCGAACCAGAGTGTGTCGCTGGTCGTGGTGTGGAAGAACATGGGCATCGAGTCGTGACCCTAATAATAGAAGAAAGTAAGATTACGTGTCAGCGTTTATTGTCACTCGACGAGTGAATGATGGTCGATGGAAGGGAATTATAGGGAGGGGAGGGTTGACTCACTGAGGAAGTGCCAGTCAGGCTGCTGGCAGCGCTTGTGGCTTCGTCTTCATCTCCGTGCGCACCGCCGTGGGCTAAAACGCTCGATGCGGCGAGGAGAAGACCGCAAAAGAGGATACGGTTGACTGGAGAAGGCATTGAAGAACCCGAAAATTTGAAGTTCACGGATTGTGGTTCGACGGCGGTTGGGGGACTTCCAGAGTCCGTGAAGTAGGTTGGTGAAGGGGAGGCGGGCTAGGAGCTTGACGAAGCAGATGGAGCCAGCGAGTGTCCAGCAAGCTCGAGTGCTAGAAAACGAATGGATGAAAAGCGGGGAAACCTGGGGTGGAGGGGTAGAGGATGGGGGTTTCAAAGGAAACTCACTCCTAGACAACCATCACTTCCTTATACTTCCACCTTGAGCTATACCCATCGCAGAAGAATGGGGCGCTCACGTCCCCACATCCAGAGGGCTGGGTTTGCTGTTGGATACGCTGTTTTCGTACGACGCGAAGCCACGGCGACGGCGACGTATTATGAAGGGTCCTTAGGCAACGGAGTTCACGAGACGGGGACTCCAAGGCCAAGACCATGATAGATTCAGCGATTCAGTGATGTCGACGAGTCAAGGCCCCTGCGCAACGAGAAAATCCATTCGAACGGATACCTCCGAGAATGTATCATAGATGGATACTCTATGTGGGGTAAAGCGTGATGTGTTTATCAGTTACTATCACTATATTGATAACGCCAATGCTAATGTTAGTCGTTGATTCATTCGTAAGTATTCAGGTTTGACAAGTGACTTACCTTTCATCCAGTTTACTCTACAGTGGGTTGGTGGCGGTTGACATCAACAGCAAGTCAACAATCCGCATTTGGGCTTACACGTGTCCATGGACCAGACTTCCCACGGAGAAGGGCCAATCGGACAATTGGCTCACATTCACACGCCACAATCAGAAACGCACAAATAGCTCACCTGGCCTCGAAACAGTCTTGCTTTCCTTTCCCCCAACTTTCACCATCCTTCCGCTTCCTCTATGCGTCCTCCACCGTGTCGAACCTGTTGTTTTCTTCGTCGTCGCCGTCTTCGACGATGCTCTCAGCGACGCTCTAGGTCTTCTTCATTGCTCGTCATCGCGTTCTCTGCAGGCGGAAATTCCGTTTCTCTATGTGCCTAATTTTACCTGGTCCTTCGTAATTCTTATGCTGGCTTTCGCTCTCTCCCTCTGCTGTCGGCGCCCTCGATGTTAAGGCTGCTCAGCTTCATTCGTCGGAGATCCCATCCATACCCTCTGCCCTGGTCGTTGCCGCTTAGCAATGAACCTTTCGTCATCATCTCGGCTTTCGTCTCCCACATGCTCCCTTTGCTCGTCGCGGTCTCCCATCCCCTTGACGTTACCCTTCGCTCGGACCAGGGTAATGACAGGTGCCATCGGCTGATGCAACGCTTGGTTACTCGGGGAATGACTCGGGAACTTCTAGACGTTTACACGTTCGTGTCCATGGCGTTTCGCCCCTTGACTGGCTTGGTATCGGTGGGCACGGGCCAGAGAGACATCATTTTGATCTTGGACAATGAAGGAGAACTCCGTTTGGTTGATTCATTAGACGTTTCCATGTGATTCTGATGGCTGTAGGCCTTTTATCGTAGGATCCCTAGGAATGAAATTGTTTGTTCTCTCATCCACCACGACGGTCGTCTTTTCTCTGAGAACTGGGTTATTTCAACCTCGTTCCGGGTCGTTTTCGATGGCATTGACTATGAAGCTTTCGCATTTCTTTTATTTTCTGGCCTGCCTCTCCGCCGTCTACGCTCAGAGCGGTCATGAAGGACACGGAGGACATGATATGGAGGACTTGGGCGACATGGATATGGGTGAATCGGATTCATCGATGAGTGTGAGTATTGCGTTTTGTGCGCTCCCAGTTATTCCCGTCCCCCCAAAACTCGAACTCAACCTACACTGCTCATCACAGGGAGCACATATGATGATCATGTACCTTCACACGAAACCGGGCGATACCCTTTGGTTCTTAGGGTGGGTTCCAACCAGCGTCGGGGCAATGGTAGGAACTTGTATCGGCTTGTTCTTGCTCGCTATCTTTGAGCGTTGGGTTGCTGCGATGAGGGGGGTTATGGAGATGCATTGGAATGCATCGTATGTCCGCACTTTCTCCTTTTTGCGGAAGCGGTTACTGATAGGCTGCCTTGCTCTCAGACGAACTTCAAGCTCGTGCGTCCATGCTGGCGCCTATGTTATTGAGAAAGACCATCACCATGAACGTCATACGCATGCACAACCCACCGTCGAGGGCTCCCCTCGCCTATTCGACCGCAAACGAATCCAACCGTTCGCCTCGTCAAGGGACCTCGTTCGGGGCGTGGTACACGGACTCCAAGCGACGCTGGGGTTTACGCTGATGTTAGCTGTGATGTAAGCTTTCCTTCCCTTTCCTTTACGCTCATTCTCTGTTAATCTCCATGCTGATCTGGTCATCCAGGACGTACCACGTTGGTTTTATCCTCGCTATTATCGTCGGTGCCGGTGTTGGAGAGATGTTGTTTGGAAGGTTTGCCGGTGGGATGACTGGTGTTGGTGGTCATTAGACGCGACCCATAACCCTATGCCTTGTTGCTTGTCACACGTCCGCTGCTTCGTTCATCTTCTCTGTGTAAAGTACTTCAATCCTCTGTCCTTCAACGGATCGCGAATTGAATTTGCATCATCGTACACAGAGAAAAACTTTATTCTTCGCCCCTTCATCGAGCACCGACAACAAAAAATACAATCCAAGCTAACCCATCGGAGAACAACTTTACCAGACTACGTATACGGTAATCTAAGAGCTTTCCTTAGGCTTGACGCCCTTCGCGATGAACAACGGGAACGGGAATACATGTTCCCTCGCCTTCGACAACACCTTCAGCTCGAAATCCACTAATCCGGCATTCTCAAACATGCTTCGAAGATCCGCCTCCTTGAATCCATCCATATGTACCACCAGCTTCTCAAATGCAGGCATATTCGCAACGAGGTTTTCAGGGAGCGGTTTCCCATCAGCGAGTCGGTTGATGACGAGGAGAGATCCTCCTGGTTTGAGGTAGGAGGCAAGGATCTTGGTGGTTGCTTTGACATCGGGGAGGTGTTGGTACACCATCCCAGACTGAATGATAAATCGATCGTTTCGTGGGTTCATAGGGAGACAAGGTAATGATGACGGCGACTTACGGTGATCACATCAAACTTTTTCCCTTCCAATTCACCGTCCTCGCCCTTGAGATCGATGCAGACGGCTTTCAACGAATCTAGATTCTTCTCGGCGGCGGATTTGTTGTACAAGTCGACCATGGACTGGCTGACATCCACGCCAACGACTTGTTTCGTATATCCATGTAAAGCTCGAGAGACCAGACCTACGAAATGAAGAGACGACGACGGCGTGAGTCAGGGCTTATATTTGATTGGGAAAGGAGGAGATTAGAAGTAGTTCCTCAGCAAGAAGAGTCTCACCTGGTCCACACCCAAAATCCATCATCTCCGTACTCTCCCAGTCGAACGGGAATGCAGCGAGGAACGCCGTACTCTGACGATCGGTCAACTCTGCGGCCCATGGATGGCCTTCATACTTGTCCGCGATATTGCTGAAATGCTCGGCGTTGGCAGCGACGAAGTCGTGGTTTGGTGGGAGGGACTTGGTTCCCTGTGCTTCTTGGGTGGATTCGGACATGCTTGACTGATCTTATGGATGAGGGGAAGAGAACACTGATGGCGCCGTTGTTTCTGCCCTGTATTTATAGGGAGTGCGCAGGGTTTACTCTATAGGAGAACTAGGGCGAAAAAGGGTTGATCAGTGTCACGTTCGCCTTGACTGGGGTGGTACCTGGGCGGTACTCGTAAGTAACTCAAGGGTTCTGCCTGCTAGGCTGCTACAACTCAACTAGGACGAATTCTGAATGAATGGATCGGAGGAATTAACGGGAATCGGTGGTGCAAGCCGCGTTGTGATTTGACAAGGATAAGAAAGTGGTCGTGTCGTAGCTGCGGCACCAGATGAACGAGACAAAGGAGTTTGCAGATGAATCTGAAACAGTGGATGAAGGGGCG
The DNA here is from genome assembly GCA_002583695.1 of Pleurotus salmoneostramineus. NCBI lineage: Eukaryota > Fungi > Basidiomycota > Agaricomycetes > Agaricales > Pleurotaceae > Pleurotus > Pleurotus salmoneostramineus. The sequence continues at coordinate 145,167 of BEWF01000437.1, forward strand.
ACGAAATGTATGGATTTACATAGAGCGAGGATTCAAAAGAGAGGATGTGCCGCGAGGTCCGTTACAGAAAGCCATGGCTAAAGTGACGATAGAAGAGAGACAAAGTGCGGTAATTGGCTATGTTGAGGCAGCAATGTAGGTCGGTTATTGACTCAGACGCGTCCAGGTAATGATTGAAATACGGATTGAACTGATCAGGCGTGAAGGGGAAGCCCAAGGTTGGTCCATGGACTATTTGACTAATAAGGATGAGCCAATTCACACGCCACAATCAGAATTCCCAAAATAAGTAGCCCAGTCACCTTCGCAACCAATTCGCAACTTCCCCCACAACGTGAACTATCATCATCTTTCTATCCGTGCACTTAGCGTCAGCGTTGCCTCAACCTTTGGTTTTCATGCTGGGCCGGTACTCTCAGCTCGCAATATGGCCTTCTCTTTGATGTGTTCTTCCCCTGCAAATGCACCGTCGCTTGCGTGGCACCATATCTCTTGCGCTGGCTGTCTTTCTTTTCTATTTACATCGGGTTCGATGTCGGGGATGGTCGCCCCCATTATTGGAGGCCACCTTCGTCTTGGTCACCTTTGCTTATCGATCCTTCTCTTCTCATCCTCCGATGTTCGCTGGACGTGTGCTCGCGTCTCTCATCTGCTTGCCATGATCCTTCGCTCGGACTAGGGCAACCGCAGAATCATCTTTTGCTGACTTGTGGAACTTCTGGATGTTCTATCCCCTCGCGTCCACGGCGCTTCATGCGTAGCTGGCTTAGGAACTTCTGCACGGCCCTGAGAGCCCCCATTTTGATGTTGGCGGTGGTGGGGATTGGGGGAGAACTTCGCCAGTCAAACAGTTAAACTTGTTGGACCTTTCCGAAGTGTTTCTGACGGCCTTAGGCTTCTTATCCACCGGTCTGCTAGGAATCGAATCGTTTCCCCCTCTCACCAACGATGCACGTCATTTCTTGAGACTCTGGTCGTCTTTGAATCCGTTCCAGTTCCGAGGTCGTTTTCGATGACATTGAGTATGAAGCTGTCGCATTTCCTGTGTTTGTTGGTTTGCGTCTCTGCCGTATATGCACAGAGCGGACACGAAGGACACGATTGTGAATACGGCCATGGGTAACACGGATATGGGTGAACCTAATTTATCGTCGGGCGCCATCCCTCAAATCAAACTCAACTTACACCTCTGATCACAGGGAGTGCATATTCTGATCATATACCTCTGTTCGAGCTCAGGCGATAGTTTATGGTTCTTACGCTGGTTTCAACAATGCAGGAGCGATAGTATGGACTTTTATGGACTTATTTTTGCTAGCCATTTTGAAGCGATGATTCGCTGCGATGAAGGGTGTTGTGGAGATGCGTTGATCTAGGGCGGAGACTTCGTACGTCCGCATTTTCCCTATTTTGATCCGTTACTGAGTGGCGGTATGGTTTTAGGTGCTCCGACTCGAGCTCGGGTATCCTGCCTGGTTCACGAACATGTTGCTCATCATACGCATACGCATGTACCCACCGCTGTCCGGAAACACTCTTGCCTATCCATGCGAGCACACATCCAACCATTCGCCGTATCGAGAAATTGTGTTCGCTGCGATGAGAGGAGTCGTGGAAATGCATTGGAATCCCTCGTACGTTCGCACTTTCTCCAGTTTACCGAAACAGTTACTGACTGTTGCCCTGCTCTCAGGCGTGGGGTCCCAAAGTCTGGGGTACCGGCTGCCGCCTACGTTATCGAGAAAAGTCATCACGAACATGGACACGTTGCTCATCATCAGGCACATGCATCACCCTCTTTGACCGACCAAGAATTCAGCCGTTCGCCGCGGTAAGGGATCTCGTTTGGAGGCTATTTATTCATCAACACCCTTGTACTCATGGTTTTTTCTTGTGCTCTTTCATTCATCAGATCGAAGTTCACTGTAACCTGACGGAACATGAATTGATGCAGCAAGACTCTATGGTTTCTTCGCCCATCCTATCGAAAGCTCATATCAAGCTAGCTTCTGATTCTAATTGCTTTCCTTAGGCTTGACTCCCTTGGCGATAAACAAAGGGAACGGGAACTCATGCCCCCTTGCCTTCGGCAACACCCTCATCTCAAACTTGACTAACCCCGCACCCTCAAAAATCTCCCTCAACTCCGCCTCGGTAAATCCATCTTTATGCGCCACCAAACGCTCGAACGCACTCATATTCATATTAATATCCGGCGTATTGGGCTTTCTCACAAAGAGGTCTTCAGGAAGGGGTTTCCCATCGGCGAGTCGGTTGATAACGAGGAGAGACCCTCCTGGTTTGAGGTAAGACGCGAGGATTTTGGTGATTTCGGTCACGTTGGGGAGGTGGTGGTAGACCATTCCAGACTAAATAACCGGTTCGGAGTCAACGAGGAGTTGAGATACGTCAAGGCACGTAGAATCGGTATGGAAAATTTTCTTATTGTTGACAACTCACGATGATGACATCAAACTTCTTCCCTCCCAATTCTTTCTCCTCACCCTTGAGTTCGACGCAAAAAGCCTCCAAGGAATCCATATTTTTCTCAGAAGCGGATTTGTTAAACACGTCGATCATCGACTGGCTGACGTCGACGCCAACGACTCGCTTTGTATACCCATGGAGGGCTCGCGACACCAGACCTAGAGAGACAGCAGTATTCATCAGTGCTTGCTTGCGAGAGGCGATACTCAGGAGGGGTGTTACCTGGTCCACATCCGAAATCCATCATCTCCGTGACTTCCCAATCAAACGAATACGCAGCAAGGAATGCTGAAGTCTGCCGATCAGTTAACTCGCTCGCCCATTGGTGGGTCTCGTATTTGTCCGCGATGTTGTTGTAATGCTCTGCGTTGGTGGCGACGAAGTCATGGTCAAGTGGGAGGGATTGTGTTTCTTGCTTTGCCTCAGACATGGTTGCCCAATTTCAAGAACGGGTGGAAGAGAGAGAATGCTGGGGTCGCTGTTGGTCTACCCTGTATTTATAGGGAGAAACTAAAGGGTTCATCAGCGCAACGCGACTGTGCTGGTACTCGTGCTGTACACAGCTCCGAGAAAGTCGGAAGTATGAGAGTCGATTTCATGGTTTTGGCTTATGGCAACCCCGCTGGTGACGAAGTCTGACTGATCAAGAGGTGCGTGATGACGGATGGAATCGTTGATATAATAGGAGCAGGAAACGAACAGGATCAGACGCAGGCGATGTCACCAGTTACGAGGCGGAGATCACTATTATACATACATGAATTACTGAGAGAAGGAAAACAGCGCAATCGCGTACTCTAGCGTAGAGTATATGAACTAACCGTAGTGTAGAAAATACACGGCAGACAAGCGGGAAAAAACGATCCACTCAGCTACACTTTTCATCGGCTTCAAGGCTCTCCATCTTCTCGATCCAAGCCTTGTCGAACGCAGCGAAGTGATCCTCGAACTTCTCCGCAAACTTGTCCCTATCTTCATCATCCGGAATAAACCTCTTCATCACTTCAATCATCTTCCCGTCTCCATCAGCTGGCAGAGGCTTCGCATTGAACACATAGTCGAGGCATTCTTTGGGCAAGATACCAGCGCAATCCGGCCACCGAATCTTCCAAGGCCGCTCCCCGTCTTCCCACTTCACCGCACCCGAACCACCACCAATGTTGAGCCGCTTCTCCCCCAACCCAAGGAAAATATCGCCAGCGAAGAACCGCTTCCCACCGGACTGAGCACCGCCGGCTTGGAGACACTTCATACGGTACTTGCGCAACGCGTTGAGGTCGTCTTCGGTGCAGGTGTCCTTAATGTCTTGTATGGTGATCCATTTGAGGTGAAGGAGACGGGAGAGGTTTAGGCCGGTAATGGGAGGACGGAGGTCGAGAGAGATGCGAGAATCGTATTCAGCGAGTGCGCCGATGGGGTCCCAAAGCATGGGTTTTACAGCCTCTGGGATGGTTGGTACAGCGGCGGGAGGCATAGCTGCTTTTGTGGGAGGAGCCTGGGAAAGGTAAGATGGTTTTGGGGTTTTCTGAAGGTGCGTCACGGTGAGTATCGTCGAGTACGTGGGGGATGGTTCAACACAGCACGCACCTTAAACAAGGTGAACGGAGTCAGAAGCGAGCTCAGTATGGGGGACGATGAATTAGATAGAGAAGGCGATCTGGGAGAGGAAGATTATGGTTGAAGTGAAGTCGCAGTGGTCGAAGACTCCGAATTTAAGCAGCGAGCCTCGTGTTCGACGCGGACAAATAAGCAAAGGCTATGCCTGGGGATCTACCAAATTCAGCACTGGTGGTTGTCAAAAGGAATGCACCACCCACTGGAACAATGGACATGGCCACTCTGATCGGGTATGCCGGAGCTTTTGGACCATCCATGCCTTAGCCATTGTCTAGTGGCGGTGGCGAAGGACGGACGACGTCATTGTCACGGTGTGCGATTCGAGAAATGACTCTGAGCGAATTAAAAACAGGTATTTTCGAGAGCTTCAAGTGATATAAGACATAGCTTGATATGATAGAAATACGGTACCGAATTTGGTGTAATCTACTAAGCCACTTTAGATAGTCAATGAGAACAGCACCAAAGGGTCAGCACCAGGGTGCACGAAGAAATCGGAGATAGTTAGTGATCCATCAGGTTTGTGTCTAGAGTAGAGTATGTGCGTCAGGATAGTCAGATCAAGGTCATGCCATAATGCAAAAGATAGCCCACCCCTTCACATGTTCGACTAGGCGAGACGTCTCCGGCTTCTCAAAGCAATGTGAACATACAACTGGACAATCGGTGGAGGATTTCGTGTAGAATTCTAGCTCGGCGGCGTTGTATGACTTGATGAGAGATTTGTCGTCTACCTTGGTCCACCAATGTCGGACGGGATCCATATAGTGATAGTCATACGGATATGCCCTCCGAATCTGTCGGCAAATGGACAAGTTTGAGTTCCTATTCATTGAAATGAGATACGAGGATCACTCACTGCTTTCCTCCAGCGCATCACTTCAAGCGGACTGTCGGGGTAATGCCTTATCAACCACACGTTCGCCGCATCCATATCAGCCGCAGTCGCGGTCTCTGGGTCACATCCGCAAGCCTTTATAATGGCGATCACAGGTGCGAGTGGTAACAAGTCCAAGTTGCATGGGAATACCTCCTTCCACGCGATGGTGTCCAAGTCCATAGTGGCCTGATCCATCTCCGGGGCGCGTCTGTGCCGCCATGGTGTTGGGCGGAAGCAACTGTGGGTGAGGATGTAAGGATACTGGAGCGGATCATTGCATTGGGAACACATGAAGACCGTCCTAGCAAGGTGGAGCGTTTCTACATCGTAGGTGATGGGCGGGTTGTCCTTTTTCGTGATACAGGGTTCGTTGGCAACTTCCAACACGGCTTCAGTGAATTCGGCCTTCCAATCCCGGCAGTATTGAGGCATCCCTGAAAGAATCGCATCGAAGCTCGAGCTGGTATACTCGGCTTCGTTGGGGTCCTCTTCAATCTGCGTTTTGAACGGGGAAAAACTCGGAAGGAAATACAGGTCGGCTACCGAAGGGAGGATGGAGTCCCAAGGCTGGGTCAAATGGTACGCTTTCACGGCTTCAGCGAAAAGCTGACGTCGCTCGGCGAGGATTGCGGCCCGTTCTGCTTTTAAACGTTCTTCTCTGAAACTCTTCATCAGAGGAGCGAATTCCGGCTCGATCTTTTTCCAAGCTACAAAATAGAGTACAGTAAGCTTGGGCATGCGTAGCGAAGCAGAGACGAGTGCTTACTTCGATCTGTGAGAGGCCGTGCTACCTTGGTGCTTGGGCACTTTTTCAACAGCCCGAGCTGATGTTCGGTTAATGTGTCAATCTCATCTCCCCATCCTACCAAGGAAGGAAATTGAGAAACAGATGAATGGGGATAAATAACGAACTAACCTGATTCACGGAGCTTTCTCTGTATACTGTTAGTGATATGTGTAAGTAAAGTTGGTTGAATCGGAGATGAAAAGTAGAGTCTTACTCTTTCGACCGCAGTTCAAGGGTGTGACAGACTTCGTTGGCGCGCCTACAGCTAGCTTTGTAGTCCCACGCACGGTGGTTCACGTTGGCCTACGCCGGAAACATGAGTAATCACTTCTGAATAGAGTGGAGACACCTACCGTCATCATATCTTTGAAGCGGCTCACACGCTCGTCTAGAAAAGCGGTCTTGACTGTGAGATCATCCCCTATCCTGGCGTAGTCGTTCTTGAGGTCTTCAATATCGGATCGAAGCCACGTCGACTTATAGCCATGACGACCTACACAATGATTAGGCTCTGAAAGAACGGATTACGAAAGGAGCGTACCCGAGAACGATATTTGGTACGTATACGCTAGTCCAGGCGTCTCAGGCGAGAGTCCCATGGATCTCAAGTCCTCGCGTAGACGAGGATCTTGCAGGGCATCAAAATAAACCCTGTCGAGTGCGTTAGGCGGGGTGTTTATATTCTGAAGGAAAAGGCGATCGAGTACCTTTCCAAGACGCAATTATTGCAGTATCGAACCTGATTTCCACCAAAGGCATGTTTGGCTTGAGGTGCGAGGCATTCCTGAAAGAATAGAAGTCAAAGCTGAATCAAGGATAATCACGAAGAGCCCTACATAGCATGTCGTCGTGAATAAGAAGTTCGCCCACAAGGGCTCAGATACCCATGTTGGCTTGGCTGGAGTATCTGGTATGTTCTCAAAGGTCGTCTTCCAAAGAGAGCTAGCTGATCGCTTCATCAAGATTGACCGGAAATCCTTTGTTGTGCGTGCCAGACATAGCAAGTCTAAGGGTAAAAGGTGTCCGAAAATCTGGAGAAAAGTCAGCTCTAGGATCCTTGGATTGATTAGGTAACATACCTCATATAGAACGTCCAGTGGCATTAAAGGGAGATTTCTTAGCTTTCCTTTTCCATTCCTGCGATGAACGACAGCTTTGCTTTCCTTGCGCGTCACTGATGTGACTTTGCGTCGCTTTGTGGGTCTCACCAAGTCATCGTCAGGTTGTGCGTCTGTCAGATTAGCTTGAGTCCCCGTAGTAGTCCCAGCGGCGGTGATGCGCTTGGAACGGCGGGTGGTGGACATGGTGGTTGAAATTTGACGATACGGAGGGTGGCCATAATGTTCAACTTGAACGGGTTTCCTATCACTGAGAAATTCACACAGTCAACAGTAATTTCACACAGTCAGTCGCCGATTCCCACGGACAAAACTCAACGCGAGCCAAAAATCGATGGGGCTAAGACACCTTCAACGATCGTATAAGAAGCTCTTCAATCCTCCCTTTGAGGTCAGAGAACCCAGCTCTCTGACCTTTACGCTCACATAGCTTTTGTGCCAGTCATGTTCTCCGCCGCCTACCTCACATTCGCCTGCATCACTGCCTTCCTTTGGAGTGTCCAAGTCAACGGCGTTGTCATTGAACACACCTTGGGAGGCAAGTTCCACACCCCAATACATTTTATTCGTTACACCAGTAACGACGCAGCCTTTAGGGGATTTACCTCAAACCCTTGCCGTTGATGTCAAAGCCGCAGCTGATGTACCCACATTCCAGGGTTGTGATCCCGCTCAACGAGATGCCATCATGACAGCTATTCAGGATGCACAGGACCTCATCAACAATGCAAACCAGTGAGCTTGGTAAATCAAACTTCCACTCTGCTCTAAAACAGTCAACAGATATATTGATGACTTCGGTGTGCCTGGGCCGGCACCTAACGATCCACGCCTTTCGCGATACAAGACTTGGTTTGGAGAGTACACTCCCGACCGTTTCATCGAGTTCTCTCTACGCGTCAGAGGCCTTCGCAGTGCCCGGATCAATGATTTTACATACAGCTGCAACGTTGCGAATTGTGAAAAGGAGCACCTGTTCAAAGTAATCCCAGGAACACTGGGCATCTACGCATTTGTTCACCAAGATAACAAACGGTGTGCACCAATATCCGAATCTAGAACTTTCTCTTGGGCTAACTCGTCAATTTTTCCCATAGTCATGGCATCGTCAATTTATGCCCGCCCTTCTTCCGGGCTCTTCAAAGCAGCGGAACCACTCGGGTATGCATTCTGTATCCTCTTGTGTTGTCCTTGTCACCTTAACATGTTCACCCATAGGCACATGTTCTCGTCCATGAGACAGCGCATTTCAATACATTCGCACGCCCCGGTGCCAACATCGATACTACTGAGTGGTACACATCTGTCGGTGCTTGGACTCTTGCGAAATCTTACCCCGACACTGCCCTCAAGAATGCGGATAACTATGCATGGTTTGCACGGAATGCTAGAGGATGTGAGCTTCTTACCTGTAATCTCATTTGAGTAATCAGTTTGTATCACGTACTGGATGTGAAAGTAGCGGAAGGGAATCTGACCAAGTCACACACATTTGGAAGATCCCAAAGTTGTGTATTCTAAGATTCAAGAGTTCAGTAGATTCGGCTACCTATACTGCAATTCACTGTACTCCGCTACGTGCGTCCCAGTGAACTTCCATCGCGCACCCCCTCAGCAAATCGACATAGATTGGCATGATATCACAGTCAATGACTGAAAGCGACTGGAGTTTCCCTGCGATTTGATTGCGATGACGGAGTGCGGACAGGAGGATAGTCCAGCCACGTGCATCGAAGCGAATATCATCTCCAACCAATGATATCGACTGCAACTCTGGGTTGCAAAGATCGTTGGTGTGCGGGCTTCGATTTGTCAGGAAGCGAAGTACACTTTTATTGTTCGAAGTGATGCTGCTGAGCTGGTAGAAGAGTGGAATGATCCGTGACCAAGCAACGGCGATGTCTACTTTCGAGGTGCAGTGGAGGACGAGGTGGCGAACTCGATCCAATGTGAGGGTTGAGTAGAGCTGAGTGAGCTCAGCGAAGGTGGAAGGCAAACATGTCCTAATTTTCAGACCGAAAATCAGGCTCCCTTCATTCTCAGCATGGAGACCATAGCCATAGCTGTTCCCATCTCCAAGCTCCACAACAGATATCGCCAATCTCGTAATGGGAAGGGGATTTGTAAGTCGCGAGTGGAGAGATCCGAAATAGGCACAGTCCCCAATGTGAGGATCATTGATATCGTTGACAAACTCCGCGGAAATGTGAGCAGACACTGGAATGTCGAGATAATGAAAAAGACGAGCTTCTCTGAGATGTTTGAATATCAAGGTGAGCTTTTTGAGTCGCAAGAGCGAAACCGGAAGTGCACCAGCCACGGCGGGCTGATCAATAGATGAGATGGTGGCAACCGTGACCTCCTCCGCATTGGGCATGTTTCGGAAAAGGTCTAGAACGCAGGGAACAGACAAGTGATTTCCGCGAGCATTTACCTCAATGCTGAAATGCGTGAGGGATGGAGAGAAAGGAAACTGTAAGGGGAGGATATTGCGTAGTTCCATGGACCGCAGAGAGAGGACCCCGGTGAAGAAGCGTCCAGCTAAGATTGGCTCATTGTTATCCGGTGATGCACCCTGAAGAATATCTGAGCTGTAAAGGACATCTAACTTCAATGTACGCAGGGATGGGACGCGCACGTCCGATTCCGTAAGCTTCAAGAGAAGTGGCAGCACTTGAATCTCAGGGGAGTGGATGACGAGTTCGCGAGTCCGATGGATGGTGGATATGAGGTGCTGTATCATGGGATAGAAGCGGGAATCACCAAAGGGAATGATATACGGGGTGATGAGCCAGCGGAGGGGATATTGCTGGGAGCGGCGAAGCGACTCAACGGTCCAGTTGGGTGACGTGAGAGTTATCGTTGACCAGAGCTCAGGCGACGCGAGAGCCATTTTCCTCCACTGGGTACACACACACGCCAAATTCAGAACCTGCATCTGTGGAAACCTCAAGGCGGAGCCAAAATTTGGGCGCGGATCTTCAGAATCCACCACCGTCCTGAACATACGGAAGATATGAACGAGGATGTCCTGCGGAAGCTTGCATATAGCAGTATGAGAGTTTCGGCGTTCGCTTAACGTTCGTATGAGGTGTTTGTATCTCTTGATTTCCTCATCGATTACTCGTTGGGCTTCATGATCGGTGAAAATATCCTGATCAGATGGTGATGAGTGAGAAAGCGATGACAGGAGCGAAGCAATGCCAAACCATTGATCGCGAAAAGATGGTTACAAGAGTTGGTAAGTTTGTCGTGGAGGTTGTGCGGAGGGTGGAACAAACTTAGGCGCTTGTGGCAAATGCTAGAGGGCATGCAGGGTCGAAATGTCACCGAAGGGGATGTATTTTGGAAGTATTGTGGGCGTACAGGTATATTAAAAGAGCGATAACTAGGTATATAGTAAGTGATTCGAGTCAGCAGATCTATAGACTATCGTATGCTGATCGGCTGAGGGGGATGATGAACTCTGCCAAAGCCAAAAAGTCGGGTGATTGTTTGAGAGGAGTAAGTTGCTTGATCCTGAAGAGAGAAGACGGCTTATACGTCTTGAGGATGGCATAGTGTGCTGCATCTGTTTCGCGGATTGACGACGCTTGCGGCGCACCAGGTAGTCCAAGGGAGTTGAATTTGTGTACATGCGTCTGTAAGGGTGGCGCATCGAGAGCAGGTGCCCAATTCAATCTCCATGGTTGCTCGCCATCTTCCCATCGCACAATTGAGCGGCCTCCTCCGAGGTGAAGGGTACGTGTTGTGAGTCCCAAGAAGCTATCGGTGATCTTCAACAATTTCTTCCCGTCGAGTCGGCCGGACTTGATCAATGCCTTCATCAATAGGGTCTTTCTATAACTTCGCAACGCAGGTCCGCCGCAAGCATTAGCTTCAAAAAGGGTGATCCAGCCTATTTGGAGGAGACGTGACAAGTCCAACGGATCCACCACAGGAGGTTTGCCGCCTGCGTGAAAGGCCAGATTCCAGAGATCGAAATGAGCCAAAGCAATTGTGGGTGCCCACGGTTTGACTTCGGACGGCGGTTTCGAAGCTTGTGCATCCGTCCGTTGAGCCCTTCGAATGGAAGGAGGACAGATAAACCGTTTCATCAGGATGCGGCGCGCCAGCATCTTTTTGGAAATCAGAGAATCTGTTACCGAAGGCCGATAATCCTTTGTGATGGAAGATCTGTGCGTCCTAGATTTCTTCGTGCATTTGGTCGTAGCATTTCGTGTCTTGTTCGTAGTAGTCGTAGCATTATGCTTGGTCTTCAGTGGAGATGAGGGCATGAGGGCTTTGAGTTGGGTCGAAGGGGTTTCAACGTCTCCGCTCGCCTGCGAGGGATCAAGTTCAAACCTGAGCCGTGAGGGAATCTTTGGAGCGTAAGGTGAGGCCATCAAGGCTTGATTAAGGATTACTGATCGATGATTGGTGATGGGAGCCTGGAGGTAGTAGACTTGACGAAGAAAGGAACCTCGAGAATCGAACGGATCTGTAGGGTATGTGGTAGTTGTTGAATGAGAGAGGGGCGAAACTTGGGCCACCGACTGATGCCACAACACAAGTCAACAACGCGCGACTCAATTCTGCACGTGCTCAAAATCAGTCCTTGTCCCAAGCTGGACGCTACGGATAATAGTGAGAAGTCGGCAATAGCAATTAGATGAAATTAGGACAAGGTACAGTTGAGGTACAGTACAATAATTAGATCAACAAAGGAATATCTGGCGAGACCAAATCAACACGGTTGAAAGTTAAAAGAGAGGCAAAGGAGTGACGAAAGTATTGAAGGATCATAGATAGAAAGATAAGGAGTGGGAATGGCCACTATCAGTGAGCAAGGTACACGAGCGAGCAAGAGCACATGGAAAACTTAATACAGAGGCGAGAATAGGAATCGAACAAGGTCATGTCCGTTCGAGAACAGCATCTCAAAGGACTCTAGTAATGGCGTAGGATGACAGAATTGAGGAACAAGCCGACTGAAGAGGTCTCTCCTTCAGTTTATGTGACCTTCGCTTGGACATATTGGTTGTACAAGTATTCGTCCCATGCGGCATCAGCTGCGACACGGTTGGCTGATTTCGCAGGCTTGGATGTTCCAGCGTTCTCACCGGCCTCGCAGAGAGTCTTGTCGATGATTTTGTCACAGGCAGAGAGGCCGTGGCGGTCCGGAAGCATCTTCTCATGCCTTCGAAGATCTTGCATGCGAGAAAATCTGTGGAAAAGTTAGATAATCTTCACGAATTGGAACCGACAAAAGACTCACGTAGTATGACAACGCTTGCAGGTAGGAGGACCTGGACGCATTGGACAGGTTTTAGTCGCATGATGAAGCTTTGATTCACCATCGGGTATTGGGAGGTCGCATCGGGTGCAAATCGAGATTACAGGCTTCGGGTCGGGCGGTGGAGGTGGAGGAAACGAGGGAATCATATTGTCAGGATATGGATTCTTTGCTCGCTTGGGGCGCAATTCAGGGTAGCGCCTGCCACGAAGCTTGGGTACATCAATACCCTGCGCAAAACACGCTTCAACCACCTGGATGTTCTTGTCGCAGGCGGTCAAGCCAGTATAATCAGGAAGCAACCTCTGATGCACCTGAAGCCCCCGTTGGTTGATAAAGCTGTAGTACGACCGTCAGCTCCGTTGTGCCAACAAGTCAAAGAGAAAATACACATACGTGGCGGTGCAGCGTTCACACATGAACGGATGTTTCATCGTACATTCACTCTTGAGGTGCTCGTTCAACGTCACAGAGCATTGGGCCTTGCAGTAAGGACAGGTATGAGCATGCTGTCGCTCAGGAGCTTGAAGCTGCGGAATGACAATGAGCGTAATGGAGACCAATACCGTACTAGTGACTTACAAGCAAGACCGACTTTGCTGTCTCCGAGACGCTGGTCTGCTCTCCGTTCGCAGGGGATGGATTGGTTCGGCTGTGATCATTGGTAACTCGATCTGGCGAAGGGAAGGTGAGGGAATCCCAATCTTGAGAGGGAGTAAAACCCTCGGGTAATTCTGGGAGAACACCAAAGTGGTCGGTTGGGATGGACGACGGGCCTTGGCCTCCGTTCCACTGAAGTGCCGGGGCGTTCGGAGGAAGGAGTGGGGGTTGTTGATAGAACGGCTGTTGTTCTTGATAGCGGCCGTAATTCATCGGACTCGGAGTAGAAATATTGAGACGAGGTACCCCACTATGACCTGCATAGGTAGGGTACTGTGTTCCGTGCGACGATTCATTGGCTGAGTAGTAATACTCCATGACGAGCGACACGCGAAGGCGAAGAAATGCTAGTCGAGTTGGTGAGGAGGTGGATGTTGGAAGAGAGGATGTGGTGGATGGTCAAGATGAAGCGCCAACTGCTGAAATAGTGTCGGTGTTCGATTTCGGTGGCAAAGTCAACGGCCCTGAAAAGACAATGGCGACAATGGCCACCGTCAGGGTCGTTCGTTGAAAGGGCTGCGCCTGGATATATTTGGCAATTAGCCTTGTTGACATCAAGATCTGTAGTAGAATAAATGAGAACGAAACGGACGTAGGACCACGAAAAGCTCGCTGGCGCCGGGTTTGACACTGACCTTGGCGTGTAGAAAACCCTGAGCGGTCCGTCGTGGACAAGCACGGGAAGAACGTGATAATGTAAACCTAACGATAATCGTGTCGAAATTGGAGGTATCATGGCCCTAGCCAGTCGAGGGCATAAATGGAACGCAGTTTGCGGTGCCGCACCAGACGGTGAAGTACGGAGACATGTGCATTGTGGCCATAATCGACGTAGTCCGCGAAAACACAAAATGAGTCTCGAGCTGGGTACAGGGAGTGGATAATGTAAATATATAACGAAATGTCCGTTGAGCAACATGAAGTACAGGTATGAACGCCGGTAGGCTAACCTCGTAGCAGATGCCCTCGATTACATTGGGACTCTCCCTCAAGAAACTTGCCCCGGTTTTCGGGACCGCACGTCGAGAGGGGTATGTGCAGGGACAGAAAAAGCTCGAGGATCAGGGTGGAGACATCCACGTTGGGCGTATAGACTTGGGGGAGGGGATGTGCATGCAATATACGCAGCCTGAGAAACCAAGAGTCAGAACGCAAACATAGCGGGTAGGGCGAAAGGCAAACCTTTATGGCAAGATATCAAAGAGTGCGCTATCGTCTGCTTCTTTTTGTTGACGCGTATGCTATCTGTGAAGGGCAGCCCCCAATCTAAGCACACAAAGGATGGGCAAGGAAAAGGGGGATAATGCGGACCTTGCAAAGCAGATTGTCAGCGCCTCCCACCCGAAGTACAGACGCGGTCTGGGAGAGTAACACTGCCGGCTACTTGGCCGGGTTTAAGATGCAGCGAGCGTGCTCGAGCCTGGGGTGGTATTGAAGGAAACTTGACAAAGAGCGCCATGGTGATGAACGTGCGGAGATGCTGAAGGTTTCATACCGTCAAACAAGATATTGCTCAAAGGTGAAGAGAACGTACGAAGCATTGACACGAAACTCCTTCGATGGGTCTGGACTGGGCTCGACCTGTGATAAGGAGATGACATGGTTATCTAGCCCATAAGGAGGGTAAATAGGTATGTGGAAAGACCTTACGATTAGAGGAATACTGAGGAAACTCGTTCTTTTATCCACGCGGCCAACTTGGGACGAATGTAGTTGACCTTAAAAAAAAGTTCCGCGTTCGAGCAAGGATGAATGAAGGAGAGAGTGAAGAACTTACGATGATCAGTAGGACAAAACATCGCGGACAGGGAAATCGGGACAACTTCAGCATAGAGAACCGGGTGGGACAACCGATAACAGTGCAACATGATCGCGGAACGATACTGGAAGAACTATTATAGGGCTGTGGGCTGATGCGGGGACGCAGAAACGCCGGAGAGGAAAATGGGCAAGAACCGCGTGATGTCCATAGGCACAGCACAGGACCACAGCGCGAAGTTCCGCAGCAAAGCTATCCGGAAGAACACACAGGTAAGAACAGCGACAGGAAACGAGAAAGGAGGGAGAACAAACATAAGTCCAAGAGAGGGGAAATCCTTGAGCCAGTAGGGACACTTCGTCACATTGGGTATCACCGACGACGACAGCGTCCATAGTCTGCCAGCAAAGTCATAAGTACCAAGCGTAAGCGGAAAAAGTGCGCCGTTCTGGATGAATAAGACGGGGGGAAGTGCTCCTTAGTAGCGGAAAAGAGGCAGCATAAGGTAAGCCTCACTGTCGGGTTGGAGGACCCAGATACGTGGCTTCGAGATCCTGCTCGTAGAAGATTCCTCTCACTTGGCGGCGCCTCTGGGATCAGAGGGAGGCAATCTGAGAGTGTCGTTGGCAGGCAAGGACGCTGAGGGACGCGTCATCCTGTCGCTATGATGATATCAGATAGGACAAGCCAAGAAAGAGCAGAACTGACCACGCTTCGGGGCATCACACGTCGAGATACCCAGAAAACCGTCCTACGTGGTGATTCAATCCAATCAAAGCCTCAGGCCTCTCAGGCCTCAGGCTCGATGTTTCCGCAGTCCAGTGGGGCAGTGGTTTTCGGGTGTCGGGATAGTTCTTGCAGACAATTCTTAGGAGTAGAAGGTACGAGCAGGAAGAAAATGAAGCAGTGGCGACACCGACAGAGGGGCAATGAGGATGTAAGGAAGATGGGAGCGGTTCACGTTCGGGCAACGTTCGGGACAAAATCGAAACGTGGGAGCGCCGTCACTCAGGAGGACCAAGAGGAACCCCCTGAAGTTTTAGCCAACCTTTCAAATCGTCCAAAAGTCGTCACGATTCGTCGAACCAAGCATTTATTGTGACACCTATGCGAGGGTGAGAAGAAGTACGTAGATAGTAGCTGACTTTGACTGTCCACGTACGCCATCTTACGCAGGCAAGTGATCGACAGGTCGTTACATTAAGGCATCGAGATTCTTCCTTATATCCTCCCGCTCCTCCCAGCGTTTTCGCCACAGTCTTAAAGTCCGGGCATTGGATAGAATAGAGTACAACCTATTTAACTACACGCTTGACAATATACACGATTTAACAGTGATTCATACGGGGGTGAACTCGACGAGGCCCGCTTCTCCGCCACCCCACAACTTCACAAATTCAAATCCACATTTTTTTCTGGAAGTCCGTCAGCATTCTGCAATGAGAAACGTCGATTTCGACGCTGAGAAGACGCACCCAAGCACTATGAATTCCTCAAGAGCTCGTTCTTTGCTATTGAATTGCTGCATCATGTTGATATCTAGTTGGTAGAGCCATTTATCACTGGCGCCCCAGTTTGGTAGAAGGGGTTCTGGTGCCTTTGAGCAGGTCGTTGAGCTTATATTCGACGACGGATGGAGAGATCTTGCAGTTTTTACCTTTGTTTCGGCAGCGAAGGCGCCAAAAACATTGTTCCGGGGTATCACTTCGTCTGATCCCGTAGAAAGAGTAAATCATTACAGCCGTAGCCAATGTGAGTGAGCCGGCTTACGGATGAGGAGTTTGCTTCCGGGACTCGCAGCTCTGCGGATGTTCTTAAGAATGAGGATACACTCTTCGTCGGGCCAGTCATGCCTGCGGACTAAGTTAGCTGGTAGTACATGGCATGCTTATGCAACTTCCAAGATATGTTGTAGCTGCGGGGGGTACCAGCTAAGTACGGACATCACGCTTGAAATAAAAGAAACCATACAAAGTAAACTGCTCCTCCCTTGACCGGAGGTTCATTTAAGAAGTCGACGCTGATGAAGGACACCTTCTGGAGTTCGACAGCCTCTGGGAACTCCTTCTCCCAATACTACGGACGGACCAATGAGGATTGAAGGGATGAGATGGGACAATGGGTGACGAACTTGTTTTCCTTCTGCAAGAACCGCTGGGGTATCTTGAAGTACGAGACTCAGGTTTGGACAGGCTTGTAACAATGGAAGTATAGTATGGCCTTTTCCTCCACCGACGTCAATGATTCTAGAGCCTAGCGGGAGCTTATCCCAGGGATACGCTGCGCAGCAAGCAGGTTTAAGCAATAATATATGATTTATAGAAGCAAGCTACCTTTCGGAATCGTGTTCTTTCCAGTGACCGATGCCCAGGCAATCATGGACTGACTGAATCTCTACGAAGCGTGAAACTCAGAATCAGTCAATCGACCAAGAAAGACGGGGTATCATACATCATAGTATTTTGTGTTGTCAGGCTAGAAGAGAAAAGATAAACGACTTGGTGTATACCGAGGCTAGAGTTAGAAATGCTCACGTTGGCCATAAACTGGAAAAACGTAGCACCGTGAGCGAGGTGAAAGGCTGTGTCTTCGCATCGGTTGGATCCCCGTTTCGTTGGATCTGCAAATACATCCCCAAGAAAAGCACAAGCTTTCATGGTGTGGTCGGAGCTGCAATGCGCAGCGTGAAGAGCAATCCAAGAACGGCGAAACGAGAAAACGCACAACATGACAACAAGACTTGACATCGGATCCGTTGAGAGGAGCTTCATAGATAGCCTATTATTTGCAAAAACATTGGGGGCGACTAATAAGCTCAAATTAGCATACTCTACAATTGATAACGGACTCAGTAAAAGAACACTTAACCCTCAAGAAAGGTGTGGTTTGTCGCCAGGGTGCGCAAAATTCGGCCCAACTTTACGGGGTCTTGCTCACTGAGCTTACCGAGCTCATCAACATGTAGTCCCCCGGGTTTTTCGAGTAAGTGGTCAGCAATCTTCGCCTCTATCGCAACGCGCAGGCAGGCCGGCTCAATATACTAGCATCGAGTCATCAATCCAACCATTAAATGTACCATATAAAATCGAAATAATGTACTCACTCCGAAGACCTTCTACGATATAACCAAAGCCATTCAGTTTCGCGGGCAGGAGAATTGAGGGAATCCGAAGATGAACTTACATCGGTTAACACATGGTCAGGGCTTGCCACCGTGGCACTCAGCTGCGCGCAAGCCGCTTCAATCGTCTTGATCGCTGCTTGTAGCTGCTTCGAAGCCACATCCGGGGAACAAAAGGCGTCCAGCTCGGTCGAACAAATACTGGGTGGTGACCGTTGAGCATTACTATATTCCGATTTCACAACTAAAACTGCGTCAGAGATGAGTTTAGCGAGTGCGCCGAGCTCATCTGTCTGGCCCAAGTTGGAAGCGATATGAGGGGAGGGGTCCTTTTGCATGGCTGGAAGCGCTATCCGACCAATTCGAGCCTCGAGGTTCTTATAGGCTGAGCAAGTCCAACACGGGTAACAGAAGTGGCGTTGATCTCGGACCTTCGTAAGTTAAGTTTGATTTCTGCCTTTGAAACCGTGGACGACCGAGTACGCTCGGTAAATGATCTAGCTTGATGGGGGATACCACGGTGGGCAGTAAAGTTAACGTTCAAGCCACTTGGAGCCATATAGAGTACTAGGGTGTAGTGCGTCGTAACTGAGTAGAGTATGCGACACAGAGATAACGCTTCAAATGGTTCTTGGAGGACGTACTGCAATGAACGGCATCCCAAGATGAGTGCCAACACTACTCTTTGCGCAGACTCCAATTTCGCGCATCTTCACCATTGCCTCATGGGATCGATGCCTTGATCGTGAATGCGAGGATTCTGCGGTCTTAAAGGGAGCTTCTCCTAGGTCGTCAGCGGGAGCATCAACGTCCTCTATCTTTGTAGGTACCCCCAATCTACGAGGCTTCTTAGCATTCAGGTACATCCCCTCGTTCCAAATCGTGTCCATTGGTCTCACCTGACTGACATAGCCCATCGACGCTATCAGAAGTCCGAGAAGATGCCAGGTACCAAAGGTAAAGTTGTGGATTCCTTGTGAGAGTTTCAGCCCAAGATGAGGCGACAGAATAACAAAGGTCACGGTGTAACCAAGGTGGGTGGTATTGCTGCTCTGGGCGATCGACGAAGACTTCTATGAAGCAAGCAGTGGGTCAGCGGACGTAGTAGCGTAGAGTATCGATGACAGGCCCCGGAAAACGCACCCCATCGATGTGGCCCAGACAACGTACCGATGATTGTGGATCCGAATAGACCGCACGGACGGTAGCTTGTCACTTGAAGAGCTCGTATGAACTCCCCGTAGATGTCGTGCTCCAAGAGATCCACAGAGGTGGTGCTGAATCTAAAAGAGAGCTGTTGGAATTCATGGAAAACCACCAGACGAACGAGAGGTTATAACGGAGTAAAGATGCATCGAGTATCTTGTGTTTCAGAGCAAAAAGCTGATGAGCATCTGCGAAGAGAAGGCAGGGAAAGATGAGTATCTCACGAGTCGCAGCGCCCTACTACAATCGTCGAGGATAAAACAGGATGGGAACTGCCAAGCTTCCTTGAAGCTCAAGGGTGAGGACACATGAGCATCGAAGAGATTTGTTGCTGGCTTGGATATTCTCGAGACGAATTAACGAGCTGGGTACAGTGGCACTAGAAACACAGGTAATTGAAGGCTAGACGTCATGGAGTTGACCAAGGAAAGCATCTTCGAATAAAGGATAACATGCCTTCGGAAGAATGTGATGTGACTTCCCGGGTGTGGGCAAGGATACATACGAGCGCGAGCCAAATTTGGAAGGCGGGCAGAGGGGAAAACACATACAAATTTTCGTACATTGTATCAGGGGAATGTACAAAAATTTGGACATATTTGTACCTACGATGTACGTAGTATTCCAGCACCTCCCACCTCAGATAGCCTAAGATAAGACGCACCGTGCGCACTTGTGTCGAGCATGCGGACTGATATACGATCATGGCTGATACAAGGAGGGAGAAGTGCGTACCGGAGGGGGGGAGGGCCAACTGCGGTTACACACCGGGGACCAAGGGAGCACCACGACACGATGGCCCACGACAAACCATCAAAGAGCCGGAACTATGGGGGCATCTAGAAGAAAAGTCAAACGTTAAACGTCAAACGCCAAAGAGCAATGGAAGGGAAGAGAGAACGAACCTTAGTACCGGCAAAGTGCTCCGCCACAAGGCATCTTGTTTGTACACTGATGACTGTACTTCCAGTCCGCATGAAAAAGAGACTTGAAACGGGCGAATGTTCACCACGAAGGACTAAGACGGCACGAAAACACATATAAGAGGTTGGGAAAAAGACAGAGTGGGTAAGACTCACCTTCGAGCCGGATGGCCAAATAATTTCACTCCCAGACTTCGTGCATAGAATCGAGATGAACTGAGAGGGCATCCAACTTCGAGCGTTCGAACGTTCACGGCGGGAAGAGTCAGAGAGCGCCGAGATGAGGTCCCGGGAATACTGAGGGAACTTATTGTTCCGTCATCCAAGCGGCCAACTTAGGATGCATGTATGGACCTTCAAAAGTCCAGAGTTGGAGGAAGCACGAAGGGAGGAGAGTACGACCAACGTACGCTGATCGGTATGGCGAACATGACTGACATGGAACTTGGGACAACTTCAGCGAAGAGAACCATCTGGGACACCAGATAACAGTGCCGCGAAACGATGCTGTAAGAACTGTTATATGACTGTGGACTGATGCGGGGAAGGAGAAAAGCATACTGGAGGGGGATTTGGGGACAAAGGGCCAACGACATACACGAACCGCGATCACACCACATGGCACAGAACCACAGCATTAAGTTCGCGGCAAGGATATCTAGAAGAGCACACATTATAAGGGGAGCGAAGGGAGAAACGAGGGATAACAAACATGAGTTCCAGAGAGGCGAGATCCTCTGCCTAGTAGGGACACGATCCGTTTCGTCACGTTGGGTATCATTGACAAAGACAGCATCCCTAGGCTGCCTGAAAGTCCACAAGTACCAAGCGTGGGCAGCGAAAGTGCATCGCTCTGGATGGATAAGACGGGAAAAATGTTATTTAGTAATGGGAAAGAGGCGGCGTAAGGTAAGACTCACCTTCGACCAGTGAACTGGATGGCCTAATGCGAACCCGACCTTCGTCGATGCATCGACCCAAATTAGCAGTCCCACTAATTACACCTTCTTGAAATCGTCTCTGGCTGCACAGAAAACACCCGAGTCCTGTTGGTGCAGCGTGCACAGACAACGCGTCAGTTGGTCAAAGCTGAAGGGAACATGACCGACCTCGTCACCTTGAAGATCGAACCAGACCCCGGAGCACCCGCATTGGAAGACGGTGTCTAAGACACACGTTGGACACACGAGTTAGCGATTTGTCCGAAAAAAGAAGCCGTGGGAACTCGACCTCGGTCAGGGGTCTTCAGGAGTGAGAGGAGCAGCCGATGCGGAGTGCTAGCCGTTCAACGTTGAAGGTTGAACGTTGAACGTTGAACGTTGAACGTTGAACGTTGAACGTTGAACGTTGAACGTTGAACGTTGAACGTTGGACGTTGAAGGTTGAACGAGAGAGGGGAGAGACCTGTGCTACAGATCCCAAGGCCAAATCAAAAGCTAGAAGAGTGATAGCCTGCACGCGCTCGCTCCTCAGACCTCACCGACCGGAGACTGGACGTTCGGTTACTGGATGGTGGTGAATGGTATTACAACGAGGCACAGGATGATGATCAAACAAACGAATGAATGTGTAGCCCAGACGGGTAAGAGCAGTGAAAACAGAGGGAAAGAGCGGGGGTAGTATTGACAAAGTATTGATAATAAATAAATGGAAAAGGAGAGGAAGGGTCCCGATCAACGATGTACACTATACACAAGCCAGTGAGAGCGAATGGAGCAGCGTAGAGTATAGGTAGTGTCCATATAAGAGTAGTCTCACGAAGTATAAACGGCATAGAGCAATAGAATGAGATGATAAATACAAGAGTGAACGTCCTGTCCAATTCGGTGTCTTCGTCGCGCAAATATTGGGCCCGTGAAGGATCGCCTGCGATGTGCGCCCGCTGCGGCGTTCCGCAGGTCGAGACTAGATCTGGCGGGCCTTAACGAATTTGTCGCAGGCTGTGAGACCGTTGCGGTCCGGAAGCATCTTCTCATGCCTTGAAAGATCCTTCCTGCGAGGAAAGCTAGAGTCCAGAAAACTTGGAGTTAGCTATCCTTCGAGAATTGCAACCAAAAGAAGACTCACGGAGTTTGACAACGTTGGCACTTGAACTGAGCTGATCGCATTGGACAGGTTCTCATTGCATGATGAAGTTGCGACTCGCCATCGGGGAATGGCAGGCTACATCGGTGGCAGATGGAGATGATGGATTTGGTGATGCGTGGAGGTGGACGGCGCGATGTTCTGTACATGTCCGGGGCTTCCCCTTCATTCGTCTGAAGGTTCTTATCGCAGGTGGTGAACTTGTTGTCATAGGGAGCTGGCTGATGATGCCCTCGAGGGGGATGTCTGTGGACGGAACTATGTAGAGGGGGCATGAGTTCCGTGATATATCGAGACGTAGAGCGGAAAGACACTTACGCGGGAGGGCGGCGTTCGCTAGTGAATCGATGGTTCACTGTACACTCACTCTTGAGGTGAACAGGTAGTGTCGAATCATACTGCTCCTTGCAATGGGGACAGGTACCAGCAGGCTGTTCGAGAGCTTGCGGCTAGGGAACGGAAATGAGAAAAATCAACACAGGTTGAATACTGGGGACTTACAAGAAAGGCCGAATTTGCGGTCGTTGAGGCGCTGCTCTGTTCCATACTCGCAAGGGACGAATGAGATGAACCGTGATCGTTGGTATTTGGCCCAGCAGTAGCCGCGATAAAGGCTTCCCATGTGGCAAAATCCCAATCTGAAGAGGGGGCGGAAACACTAGGTAGTTCTGGGAGAATACCAAAGTGATTGGTCGGGTTGGTCGAGCCTTGAACCTCATTCCGTTCAGGTGTTGGGATACTAGGAGGAAGGGGCGGGGGTAGTTGATGGAGTGGTTGCTGCTCGTGATAGAGACTGTAGTTGTCGTTCATCGGATGAGGGACATCGTTCGGATAATGTACCCCAATGTGACCGGCATAGCTGGGGTAACGCGTTTGGTGCGACGACTCGTTAGCTGGGTAGCCGTAGTAATACTCCATGGTGAGCAGCACGTAGAGGTGCAAGAGATGTTGGTCAAGCTGGCAAGGAGGTGGATGTTGGGAAAGAAGATGTGGTGGAGAGTCAAGACGAAGCGCTGAATCCTAAAATAGTGTCGGCGGTCGATTTCGGTGGCAAAGAAAATGACCCTGAAGAGGACAATGGCGACAATGGCCACTGTCAGGGTCGTCCTCTGAAAGGGCTGCGCCTGGATATATAGAGTATATGGCAACCAGCATATCGACGAAGAGCAGACCTCGAAGGATAACCGGGGGAGATAAATCAGAAAGAAAGGCACGTAGTCCGAGGCAAAGGTAACCCCGGCGTGGATTCGATACAAAAGCCTTCAGGGTAGACAACGACCAATCGTTAACTGGCGTGATCAACGAGAGTCAGCGCAAGGCCAGGTACCTAGTAGAGTATACGCAATGAAGGGGGTCCCAAACGAGTCGAGGGCGTCGTCTAGGACGATGAAGAACGGAGGTGCTCGCTACTGTAGAGTAGTTGCCGTGTGGACAATGTGCAAGTACATAAAGTAGCCTTTTAACGAAATGTCCGTTGGTCAAAAGTACATTCGTGAAGGCGAGTAGCTAACCTCGTGTCCCAGCCCTCTCTCCCAGGCCCCCAGTACAATCGATACTCTAACGAGCGTTCAAAGATGTATGTGTGGGACGTGGTCGGATAGAGACAGTTCGATGACATATACTCTAGAGGCGAAGGTAGGATATCCGCCGTGATTCGGGGTAGAGTGATGTGCGCTGGTAGTGCGAGGCATATACAACCTGGGAAACAAAGTAAACAAATTGGAATTAGTACGAGGACCCAACACGTAGACGCAAAGGCAAACCTGGTTTAAAGGCGTCCGAGAATGTACATCGTCGTCTTCAGTGTGTAGGTAGGCGATAACTGAGACAAGTCCCGATTGGTAAACACCAAAGACTGCAGAGAGAAGAGAATACGTACTTACAAAACAGTATCGACACCCGGAGCAACCCTCCACCCGAGATAGTTCAAGAACGGGGGTGTTCCCAACCGCTGGGTCGTTGTGTTGGGTCTGAGAGGCAGTATTCGCACTTGATTCTAGAGACGTTCTGAAGTCAAATTCGTCGCGGAGCCCGCTGCGATGAAAGAGCTAGAAGGCTGGAAAGTTTCGTTGATCAGAGAAGCCGTTCAAGTTCTGGAAGGAAAGGGAACATACGACAAGTACACAGCTTCTATTGAACCTGGGGTTGGGAGGCGACCATGACTAGCATGGGATGAAAATTGCATCGCCTGTGCAGTGTTTCAGATTGAGAAAAAATAGGAACGAGAAATGAACTCACGATAGATCGCGAGTCCGAGCAGTATTTAGGTACACTAGAGTTCCGTCATTTCAGTAATCAAGCTTGAAGGTTGAATGGCCACAACGTTCAGCGTTCAAGGAAGCACAATCAAAGGAGAGGGTGAACAACTTACTCTGGTCGGACAAAGACACAGGACTCGCATGTGTATGACGTTGGGGGTCAAAACGGAGTGTAACACTGGATGACAGCGCTGTAAGCCCGCGGAACGATTCTTTACGGGCTGGTACGGGGCAGGAGAAACACATACCGCGGGAGGGACACTTAAGACAGAGGGCAACAGATAAAACCGCGGTGATAATCCCATGGCCAACTACTGCAGTACGACACGAGAGCCCGTAGCAGAATGACGGGTTGCTAATGGAGGGTTATCTGACCGAACATACACATTATGAAACCGAAAAGCATGAAGAGAGACGGAAAAACGAACGAGTGCATCAAAGGGGCGACATCCACATCTTTACGCCCAATTGGGGTAGCAACGATAATGACCGCAGTCTCTAAACTCCGGGAAGATAGGCAAAAGTTAAAACCAAGCCAAAAGGGTGACGCTGGGGAGATCCTTCTCAGTATTTGTGAAGGGGTTAGCGCAGGACAAGACCTACCTGATGATACGAGCCCCAAACCAGAGTTCCGTCCTATGTGTTTTCTCCTCCGGGCTCACAGAAAGCACGACAAAATCGTTGACGGCCTCCAAAATACGTATACTAGTGGATGCCTTAGCGACGCGTCACCTATTCAAATCACAGTATTAGCTAAGGGAGCGGGACGCGCCTTGACATCGTTATGACAGAAACATACCTCAGAGACCCTCCATCCGTGGTTATGCGGTTTCTACACGCAACGCTCCAAGTTTGATCGATTGATCCCTAAGGCTCTCGCAGCTTTCGGGCTCGGTCGCCAGTCAGACGATTTTAGCGGATTTCGGTCGGTTCTTCAGGTGAAGAGATGGTGATGAGCATCCTCAGGAAAAGCGACAGTAGAGACATGCGAGAAAGTGAGGATCAGCGAGCAAATGAGGAGGAGTTTACAGAGAAAATGGTTCGATGACCCAATGGTCTTCCCGTGGGAACGACGACATAAGTCAGGAGGTGAAAGGAGAACCCTAAAATCGAGGCGCTACCTCACATCGTCAATGCCAGCTTTCTTCAGCTTCGCGATAGACAGTAGGACTCTACGTCGCTGCATTCATGAGTAGACCGAGTGACAATTTGGGCAAGTAGAAGTATCAGCGACAAAGACTTTGACGTTATTTCATGACGCTGATTGAATCCGAGAGTTCACATATACTCAAGATTCTTTTGTCGATTCATGTATCTGAAGCTAAGTCCCGTACGAGCTTCTCTGCCTCCTTCGAGTGAGGAGAAATATTACAGGTAAACGATTTGACTTTCCTAAGCATGAAAAAAGAAAACATCATCAGCCCGCACACGTTAGAGATGAACCAAACGAATCTGACGTTATTAAGTGTGGTTCAATCTCCGTATCGGGGAGAACATCTCTTCCAAGCTCGTCCGTTGCGGCGGTGATCTTGAAAGCGGTCAACATCGATGACATCCATAGCCAAAGAGTCTCTATAGCAAAGAAGCGGCCAGGGCATATCCTACGGGAAACATCGCGGGATAAGCTGAAGGCAGCGCGTGGGGCTTGGAAGATACTTGGAACGTACCTTCGACCGAATCCAAATCCGATCTCCACTACCTTGGTAAGTTTCTGATCGAGACACCCATCCGGAGTAATGAATCGCTCGGGCATGAACTCATTCGCTTGTGGAAAGATGGTTTCATCCTTGAAGATTGCCCTTGGCGATTTTTCAGTAACGGCACAATATGGCTGCAACACCTCTCAAATGGCTTACCAAACGTTAGGAAATATGGCACTACCTTTGGGTAGAAAGTAGCCATCATAGGTATCGTCGGCCACCAGGAGATGTGCCGCGCCTACGGTGCGCAAGGTCTTAGGTCAAAGAAACCCACACGGTAGCTAAGCACATGCCTAGAGGTACAACGGGTCTCCATCTAGGTTCTTAGATTAGTTGAACATAAAGTAAGGATAGAGGATGAGGTATTTACCGGAGGGTCTCCCACATGATCGCTTGGATATACAGGAGGGAAGGTTTATCATCAAAGGACGGAAGTCGAGGACCGAGTACACTGTCAATTTCATCGTGAGCTTTCTTCTGCGCGTCAGGAAATAAAACCATTGCAGCTATAAAATTGACGAGCGCGGAAGGCAATGTGTCGGCTCCTGCAGCCTGAGGGGGGAACAATGTTACGAGCTTAGTGAATAACACAGAGAGTGAATTCAGCGTACATATGCTACAGATGCGACATCTTTGACGACGCTTTCCTTCTCCGGATCATCGAAACATTCAGCATCGCGTCGCTGAGCTCGTGCAACAATGGACGGAGGCGACTCTCCTGTGAGATAAACGAGATAAGTATCTGGGTCCCTGTAGAACGTTGAACATACTTACTAGCTGCTCACGGACTCGGGAAAATGGGATATTGATCATTTCGACAACTTTGACTGAAGCAAACTTGGCATAGCTTTGAAAGCCTGCACCAGGAACCCAAGATGGGACATATCGGAGGATGGGCAAATAATCAACGAGGTAAGTCCCAGGGATGCCCGCATCCACGCTTGCATGAAACGCCTCTTCAGCAAGCGCGATCATTTCTTCGTTGATAGACTGCGAGGGGAAGCCATATGCAATCTCAATGACTGCCAATCCCGGGGTCCTTGGAAATGAGTCAATTCACGATTGATGAATTAGGGGAAGTGGAAGGAACTTACAAACGACAGTGATTTTCGAACCGTCCTGGATTGTCGAGCAGACTCAACAAGAATCGTTTCATATACTTATGCTGAGTAGGCCGATACGCAGCTAGGTGGGCCGGGTTGAATTCTCGCCAAAACAAGCGTCTTCGATCACGCCACAAGTTTCCATATGGCATGAAAGCAAAGCTGAAGCCCCAGCCCATGCTACAAAATCATCGTTTTAAGGTTCAGTTGTGCCAAAGTAAAATTGGCACTTACAGATCGCTGACCATGACACTGATTGGCCTAAAATATCAATAGTAAAACAATGAGCGTGGTGATTCGATATTGGTCAACGCACCGACTAGATGAGAGCGCCGAACGCCGATTCAGGATTTCTTGTACGCTGGCCAGGGAGTTCAACACAATTATAGAGTGACCGAGGATCTTAAAATGAAGCACATCAGAGCCTTTGATGTCCCAAGATGTCAGTGTAGAGTATGCTCAGACGAAGCAGAACAGCATACCCAAGTCCTGAGACCAACGAGCGTATGTCAACCATTGATACTTGGTAGGCGCAACAAGCAGGCTGCCAACGATCGGAAAGCTAGCAGGTCCTGGGGGGAGTGGTAGGCCATGGGTATGCCTGTGACGAAGAAACCAGAAGACGGATAATATAACGCTGGAAGCCAAAGCAAGGGTAGATATGCTCATCGTCCTATACGTGCCGTATTAGAAGGGATGGAGGTTATGCTTAGTAAAGGGATGGGCGGACCTTTCCATGATCCTTTACCGTTTTATCTGTGGACAGACAAGCTGGGGGTGGCTTGAATTGGCCGTGGCTTCGAAAGCTAGTGGTCGAGGATCGAAGTAACGGAGGATGCGCACAACTTTGCGATTCGTCGGATAAGGAGTTCGAAGCCACCGAAACGACTCATGGCATGGTGTTTTCATTATAGATGTACAGTCCAGCGAAGTTAACAAAGCATGATTTTGAGTCCGAATGACTTGCAAATGGAGCTTCCTTGAGTTCCTGCGAGCAAAGCCAAATGAAAGCATCAGCATAATCATGTACCAAGGCAAAAGAAGTTGGGAAAGCATCGTACCTACTGAGCACAACACAGTTCGCTGCGTCCTGTACTGGGAAGACGAGGCCTTTTATTGTCATCCTGAGATATCTGAGTATTTTTCCAAGGACACGTTCGGGCGACGGACAGTACGCGTCGGAGACTGTCGGAGAGGTTTCTGTCAACACCGAGAAATGGCGGCGGTATCACTTCATTAAAGAATCATATAGCTGAAGCTAAGAGCCCATGGGTGGGTATCCTTTTATGAGATATCCACAAATTGACTTTTAACCGCAGTATCGTAGGACGAACAAAGTTTGAGGACGAAAAAAGGCAAAGAAAAGGGCGTGAGAATCCAGAAGCCAACGACAGAAAGGAGGTCCCTGAGTGTTGATTTTTTTTTTTCGATCAACCATGATAAGCTGATCCTTCCGCCATCATGAACGAAGCTCAGCGCGCAAGGTTACTAGCTTTGAAGGAACCATATAAGGTTGCTACAGGATTGAATTCTCCAATCGTCTGTTGTCTGACATAACCTAACCAGTCTAGTGCACTAAAAGCGGCAGCGGGTACCGTCGCAGGAATCTCATCTCTCAACAATTGTCTCGAGCGTGCAGCCGATGACTTGCCGTCGATCTGTCTCGCAATAGCACCCGTCGCATTGACAGGTCTCTCCGTCCATCCCTTCCCCGAATCTGGCCCTAGCTCGGATCCAGCGGTGGAATTATCTATCATGTGCGCTGCGATCTCCTTAAATTCGTTTGCCATGTCGGCGATTGCAGCCAGTCAGGAAGACCTCCCAGAGATGACCAGCCTCTTCATCAAAAATCACTCAAAGATTTTTCATTGGCTTTCATTCCTTCAGCAACACTTTTTCGTCCCCGGTACCAGTTACATGGAACGTTATCGAAACCGACCTCACATTCTAGGCTACCAGATCCCTCAAACGATCTTGCATGTGCTATGCTTTATGGAACACTCCACCCGCGATGCCGCAGCGAACTATTCACAGTACAAGCTGATGACAAACACGATCGCAGAACTCTGGCACAGGTTCATACTCAGTGACTTCAACGAGCAAGACACGGGAGAACTCCTCACTCGAAGAGCAGCCACTGTCTTGAGCTCTTTATTTATCATATCAGATCTACTCAGCGGAACGGAAAAATTTGTCCACAAATGTGGCGGACCCCTAGTAACAGCAGAGCTTCTTCTTGTTGCATTGGAGAAGAACTACCGACTTGTGCGAGCTAGTACCTTGAAACCGACCACAGCCTACGCCTGTCTTTTACAAACGATGCACGCAGCACTAGACGTCTTCACCTCTACCCCGCTGTTCTCGCTTTGTCCTGAACTCCCCATCCCAAAAGTCGTTCGCCGCATCACAGTCGTCATAAAATGGCTCGTCAAAGACCGTCCTAGACTCATGGCCACCCATGGCGCCGAATCTGAATCCCTTCTCACTGTGAACGAGCTCGTTCCCATATATTGTCAATTCCTCTACACCTGTCCTGTGAATATCGACTACATCCCTCTTTTCGATGCCCTTCAACAGGGCATCATCAAGATGTTTCGAACAAAGCTGCCTCTGTACAGTCCAATCCTCACGGACGATACAAGGAAGGTCATCCGTCGGGAAGCGTTCATACGTGCCCTTGTCTCCATATCGATTCAATTCCCTGCAGCGTTTTATTACACGAGACGCCTCCTCCTCCCGGTGGAATCCGATAAGCCATCATTATTGGTCTGGGAGAAGATTGAAGCCATCTTGCGAATCCAGCTCGAAAACTACCACGACGTGTGCACCAGAGCTGCTGTTTTTGATCAATGTGCCAATGTGAGTAGCTCGACGAAGCCCACACTTTGAACGTTGCACCCATAACTGATATGGATCAACCGCCCACTCTAGTGCCACGCAGAACCCGACGTCCTTCGACTTCGCCTGTGCTCTGGATGTCACGTCACGAAATACTGCTCTTCCCATTGTCAACGGGTCGACTGGTTAGCCCATCGCTTTGCATGTACCTTATTTCAATTCAGCGGAGGTAATCAATTTCTCTTCAATTCAAGTCTTAACCGCGACTGATCAATCTCCAACCAACGTAGCTAGCCACCCCTTCATCGAGACAAACAACTCCGTTGGTCTTTTTACGCTTGCATACCAAGTGAAGCCGCACTTCGCCGCATGATCGACTTTGATTCCTTCGTAGGGAAAGCCCTTTCCAGGCAAAACGCCCCACCGATCCCACCAAATGAGCTCCCCGTCATTAACTACACTCTCCACCCCTCTGAGATGGGCATGCGCGTCAAGTCCTTCAAACACTTCCCAGCCATATTCAGCAATCCCTCTCGTAATTCTACGCACACTTGGTCTTCCTTCCTTGTCCCACGCCTCAAAGAGTTGATACGACGCGGTGAAATTCCTGGGTACATTGTTATCACATCTATCCCCCTCTCGGCGGCCTTGGATGATAAAATCGATATACTTAGCCCGCTTCACACTCTCGCGGCGATCGGTGTGCTTCCCATGAAACACTGGGAAGATGACCCTCCCACCGAATCGGTGTGGTTTACATTGTGGGATACCGCTATGAAATCACCGCATCCTGAATGGCTGAAGGCGAGAGAGGCGTGCAAAGAGAGGGATCCTCCACAATACCCGTCTACCCCGTTGTACCAAGATTTGGACTAGACTCAGATTCAAGCACACAAGGGTCAGAGATGGATGGGCACGATTGCGAACGTGGAATACGTAGGAGTACATTTGGTGTAGCTAATAGTCTAACAAAGCTGATCGCCGTCTGACTGAGTCATGCGGTTTGTAGTTCCGAATTATCGAGATGTGCCTCAAGTCTATTTCTCTGGAATGTAGATGAGACGACCCAACAACACTCTGCATGTTAAATATGTGTGAAGTCGTCGCTGAAGGTGGTCGGTCGGTCGTGCGCATCATTGGAATCCACACGACTACCCAAGGAGTTTCGCCTTCTTCCCAGTAGACAGGGAAATCACCATGACCTAGACCATATGTATTTGTTGCCAATCCAAGGAACTCGTCCGCAACACGAAGTTCAGTTTGTCTGCGGCCAGAATAAACGCCTGCACGGTCGAGTGCTCGTTTCAAGCAGGTTTTCCTGTAACTCCGCAAATTGTCGAGGTCCTGCTTCTCACAGTCGCGTTTGATTTCGTCCAGAGACACCCAACCAATTTGGAGAAGACGGGAGAGGTTCATACTATCCGTTGAACCGCGTGGCCACTTCGAGTTCCGTCTTCGCCTGGCGGTGTTTCGGTCAAAGTTTGCTAATGCAAAATTTGGATTCCAGGTTGACGAAGTGGTCGGGTAAAGTAATTGAGTGCTGAGAGTGCGCTGAGATTCAGTAGAAGGCTGACGCGGGAGCTTTCTTTTTAATGCACGCGACATTAGGACTTCCCTTGGATCGAGAGGATTCGCCAATTGAAATTTTGGAACATTCTTCTCCCATGGCAGGTCGATTGACGCGTTCGTCTCTTCGTTTAGGCGACGGCCAGCGGAGGGATCCGAGAAACAAGTCGCCTGCATGTCGCAAGTCATGCTTAATCGTAGTTTAGAGGGTTTGTACCGCTTATACCCGGAGGCACCCCACGACTGTTCTGCCGCGTCTCGCTTCCCTGTTGGGGTCTTCTGACGGTATAACGGATCGACGAGATCGGTTGTATTCTCCTCGGCGGCCATTGGACTCTGAGCCATAGCTGCCACTTCCGTTGGGCTAACCTGACATGAGCAGAATGTGTTGTCAGTAATCCTGTGCATTTGTGACAGACTTACCACCCAGGAGTGTGCTGGTTTCTTTCGAAGCCACACCTTGAAGCTTCAAGTCTGACTTCAGGAGAAGCTTTACCTGCTGACCTGAAGGTTCAGATTAAATAGGTTGCCACTCGCTCCGGTAGCCACCACTGTTGAAAGGTCTTATCAAAGGGAAGGATTAAGGACGGAGACCACCTCCTAACCGAAAGCAGGGGCTGGTCATGGCACAGAAAGTGAAAGCAAAAACCAGGCAAAAACTCAAGATGTGTCAGGCAAAAAGGTAGCATGTGACCTGACTACCCTTGTCGTAAATCTAGAGTACGAGGAGCAAGGAAATGCGACTATCCGACGTAATGCGTATACCCAGGGATTTTCACCTGAGGCTTGAGCTTGCGTAGGAACTCCTTGATAGCTCTATAAGCCGTTTCAAACGCATCCATAAGCCCAGCCTCCGCGACGACCTCAGCTTCGGGGTCGGAGGCGGGATTGTACATCTTCGAGCCTGTCGACTCTTCGACACGGGGAGCATCGGCGGTGGCTTTTAGCTGGGGGTGTTCAGCGGCGTTGGAGATAGCCATGGGTTGGGCTGTGGCAGCGGGGAGAATGGAGGGGAGGATTGACGAAGGGATGGGAAGGATGGAGCTGCTTTGTTCAAGGGGGCGAGCGATGACCGCGGTAGATGCAGCGAGGACTGCGGTAACGAATAGTTGGGTACGCATTTTTGAAGGAATGTCGGTAGCTGGCGGCCAAAAAAAGGAGGGACTTGGAGCAAAGGAAGAAGGCGGACAACTAGTTGAGGAAAATGGGGAAAGGCTAGTCTCAGTGAGAAGTTGAACGGAAGATGTGACTTACGAAGCTCGAAGCTCGAGTCTGCTGAAGGAAAGCTAAAGTCGTCGAGCCGTACTTATACAACTTCTTCAAATCCCATGGAAGCGATCGTCCGACGCTAGACGTCTTGAACATGATTTCTAGGGCTGCCAACCGTACAGTAAACGGAAACGGCCGTGCATGTAGTACCCCTATACAGATACAGACCGTATCAAGCCCGCAGTATATACGGGGTAAATTTCCTTTGATTTCGAAATACTGAGTCCATACAGTACCGAAAAAGCGCTTAGAAACAGTAAATTAGGTACGAAATTGACGGAGATGATATTTAAGTAACATCAGAGCACGAATTGTATTGGGTTTGAGACTCGCGCGGCGGAGGGAGATAGTGTCACGACCACCAGAAAAGACACGTTCAACCGCAACGGCCGAGCCTGAAATGGTCATGAAGCGGTGAGATTCAACTCTAATCACAAAGGGTAACACATACCTGGGATGGAGAGGACGTCCAAGGCCAATCGGAATAGTCGTGGAAATTGATAGCGCCGGCCATACCACCACTTGATGGGATCGCATGTGTTGAATGGCTCCAAAGGGAGCTTCCAAAAGTCCTCGAGTTCGTTCCGTTCAGCCGATAATGAAGCCTTTTGATACCTCTCAGTCATATCGTGGCGAAACGAAGATTTGGCCGGCCCCTGAGACGCGCGAGCGACAGGTTCTGGAGTGGATTCCTCCTCCGCTTCAGCCTTCTTGTAATATGTGTCGAAGTGATCTTGAAGTGCCTTCTTTGTCGCAGGAACATCAGCAAATCGTCGAGCTTATGGATGATGTGGCGCCACACCTACCATAACTTCCAGACAGCCACAACTTGTGCCTGGCGCCAACTTTGTGTCGCGGCACCACAACGTTGACACGGCTCCCACAGCAATGCCACTCGAGATCACTATGGCACCATGCTGAGACACAGTCCAACACAACTGGTATTTTATTCGCATTCCTACTGTACTACCACCATCCGCGCCATTTTTAGCTAGGCCATCTGTATGTACCAGGTCAACAAATGTTAGTCACGAATGTTTGCACGACTGTCAGTGATGTAGAGCTGCTCGTTTTCTTCGTCCGAGTCATCGTCCTCGGCGGCAGAACCCCGCTTGCTGACATACGGCGAGACGGCTACCATGATATCCCTCCACTTCTCGCTCGAAATGGCCATGGTGGAACGCATATATCGAGCCGCCTTGCCTCCCCATTCATTGTCACTGAACTGGTTATTTACTTCGACACCAGTTTTCCAATTTCCGAGAGCACGCTCGACCTGACATTTACAGACCGCCGGTTTTGAATTTAGTTCCACGCACTCAGGCTATACAAGATCACTCACCGCAACCGCCGTAAGCGCTAATGCACCGACTGGGTAGGTGGATTCATCCTCCTTGATCTTGATGGTCCGGTTCATGTGGCATGCGAACGTTGCAAGGATGAGCGGGCTCAACCAAGCGGCGCGATAGCCCTCCTATACAGGACGAAGTCATGACGGTGACCACGTACGAGAACTGTGCACTCACCTCCTCATCAGGATACTTATACAGGAATCGGCTACTCCCATCTTTGATGTTGAGTAGCAAGCCCTTGACTTCTTCTTTGATCTCCTCTTGACCCAGCCCCGCAAAGTATTCTCGAATCACCTTCAATGCTGTCTTTCCAAAGGAAGAGCGCCAGGTTCGGAGTGCGGTACCAGCCTGTACAACAAAGGTAAATGAATTGGCCATCTGACAAGGGATCAGACAACTTACGACATCCCGTATAGCTTCATGCTCTGCCTCGTCGCCGACATGGGGCAAATATTGACGCCATAAGTCCATGATGACCGTTTCGAACTGAGGATGGCTATTGGCACTAAACGGCTTGCGAAGGGAGCCCGCCCAATTGAACATCAAGGGGAGGATTCGACCTTTCCAAATCTTCATGTCGGCTCCTGCCCGATTGCGGTCGAAAGGTAGGGAAGCCGTTGTATATGGTTCCCTCTTAACTTGTGGTTCCCTCTTCACTTGCCTTGTGTTCGAACTGGTGCCGGACTGCGTCTTGGGCTTCGCAACCGAAAGGGCAATCCCCATCTACCAAAGAAGAACAGTGAAGAAAGCCAAACGACTGGGCAATAAAAACACACCTGGCTCGTAGATCGCGCCGCTGGAGCTCCGGCTAAAGGACGGACAGAGGCAGCCTTTGGGTTGACTCCACGCGTAGGAGCTTCAGTAGTACGGATGTCGTGGTCAGCATCCCTGATACCCTTGGTTCTTGCTGTAGAATATTGAGGTGGGTTTGAACTGGGGGAGGAGAGAGAAAGTATTGAACTTGCCTGGTCCTGCCTCAATATCAAAAGGCTCCTCATCGACGTCCACACTGGTGGGAAACGTCGCACAAGCCTGGGAGTGGCTACTCGCGCCGCGGGGTTTTGCGGATTTGCCACCTGGAACAATCAATGATATAGATAGCCGGGGGAAATAGAGAGGTCGTAAGCGGAAGCAAATTTTCTCATGAAAGTTACTGCTCAGCGCTCACCAGTCACAGCTGCCTTCCAATTCGCCCTCAACCCCCCCGCTGGTAGCTGAACACTTCGGTTACGCTTGGCCGCGCTGTTATCGACAATTCTCAAGATGTTCAACAAAATAACGAAGCTCAAGCACTTACCTTCCACCCGGCACTTCTATATCATCATCCGCACCATCAACAATCATTTTTCGTTTCCCTCGTGCGGTAGCATTTTCTTCGCCACCAAACGTTGCTTCCATGGGTTCATCTCTGTGGACTCTCTCACTCACAATGGCGCGGAACGCCGCCCTTGCCTCCACCTTTGATGCTCCGTTCTGGAAGTAAAGAGAGTAAGTCAAGATTGTGTACAGCAGGCGCACGACAACTTAAAAGTACTTACCTTCCTTTTTATAGGAACCTGCTTGAATAAGGCGGCGTCAGAATCATCCGAAATTTCATCGTCACTGCGGTGGATGACCTTGCCACGCGTGGCGAAGGTTTCTTCCTCTAAGTCGGAGTCCTGGTGACTTTCGGGTGGGACGTAGTTGTCGTCGTCATCTCTGTCATCCCAGCCATCATTTGGGATGGACAAGGGCTCGGAATTTTCGCGATCGCCAGTGCCATCAAGCTCTTCAAGCATTTCTGGATTCGTGACAAAGCTGTCGCGGTCCTGCAAACATAAACACCATAGGATGACGCAGTGGTAAGTAATGCAAGCGGCAACGTACCATATACAGATCTGGCCGAGCAGCTGAACTTTCTTTAGCTTGATATTTTGCCCGAGAACTGGCCTCGAGTGCTGCGATCGCATCAATCTTCTCCTTATTTCTGCGCATGGCCTCTTCCTTAGCGAGAAGCTGTGTTTGGAGCTTTGCGGCTTGATCATGCTCGATTTCTTCAGCGGTACGTCTTTTTGTTGTGTAGCGGTTGTGAATTTCGCCTGGATGGGAGTTCTGATTATTTTTCCTAGTAGTCATGCGCTCGTAAGTTGTTGCATCGTCGACGTCGGATGCTGGGGCTGTCTGCTTGCTAGGACGAGCCTTTTGTCCAGCTGCTTGTGTCTTTGTTGCGGTCGCCTCTTTTGCTGGTTTTTTTCGGGGCGGCATTTTGAATTTTGATGTCGTGGTTCAAGTTTTTCAAAACGGTGAAAAAATCAAATTCGCCATGTTTCGGGTCTTCCCGAACTCCCTCTCCCCTCTCCATCTACCAAGATGCTCCGCCGGCTACGCTGTCCACATACAGGCTGCTCAAAATCGTGTCGAGGGCCGGCTGCGTTGACCAAACATGTTCGCTACAAGCATTCGCAGGCTAATCGCATCTCACGGACACCGTCTCCACATCTGAACCCCCCGCCACACCCCGCAGCCGATGCAAATTCTCCCGGGCGTTCATCAAACGCCGGCCAGCCAGAAGATCTTCTACCCGAACCTCAATTACTTCCTCTCAATGAGCCTGCAGCGCCGCAACCGGGCCAATTGCCTTCTCGGACTCACCATCCCCATCTTCGAGGAGACATATGTGATGCCGAAGGCCATTGGATTCCGCCTGACTCCGAGCCACCCCCTCCTGATGCCACTGACAATCCGTGGGCACCGTTTGAAGACAAAGCTCAATTTGAGCTTGCTGATCTTCTCTATCGGAAGGTGAGCAGTTTAAAGTAACAGGCAGTATGATTATTCCTTACCTGCCTCCAGGTTGAGATGTCCGCAACAAATCAGGACGACCTCTTTGGTATCCTTCAAGAGATGAATGAGGTTCACGGCCACCCAGCCCCTTTTGTTAACCGAAAAGATATGTACAACAAAATCGACGCGATCCCCCTTGGGGATGTCCCGTGGAATCGCATATATGCTCGATTTCCTGGCGTTGTCACCGATGATGACGCCGAATGGAAAAAGGATGTCCATGAGATCTGGTATCGAAACCCAGACACAGTTCTTTGTAATATCTTAGCAAACCCGGATTTTGATGGCGAGTTCGATTATTCACCTTACATCGAGCTGGATCAGAATGGGGAGCGGTGCTGGACAGACTTCATGTCTGCTAATTATGCCTGGGAACAGAGTGTGAGTTTTGTCGATCTTTATAACCACCCACCAATAACTATCTTTAAACTCTTCGTCTCCCTCCAGACCGCTGTATACAACGCAAACCCAGCTGCGACAGATGGCGCCATGTTTGTCCCTATCATCACAGGATCTGACAAAACCACGGTATCGGTTGCAACTGGTCAAGTAGAGTACCACCCTGGCTACATCTCCATCGGGAATATTCACAACAACGTACGTCGGGCACACCGCAACGCTGTTGTGCCCTTCATCTTCTTTCCGATACCTCCAGGTAAGTGGTATTCTTTCCTTTGCCCATCTTGGATAGCCAGTTGAGCCAGCCACATTAAGGTGCTCGCAAATACGATAATGACCCCCAATTTCGAGCGTTCAAGAAGCAACTCCATCACCATGCACTGTCAGCTGTCCTCCGGCACATCAAGGATGCGATGTCGGTACCAGTGGTTCGACGATGCCCTGACGGACACTTTCGTCGGGTGATCTTCGGTATTGGGCCAGTCATCTCTGATTATCCCGAGCAAGTCCTCCAAGCTGGGATCGTTCAAGGCTGGTGTCCCAAGTATGTTCTTAGCTGCCTCCGTTTTGTGCTTTATGACATTTCTCCATAGATGCACAGCCTTGCCGCAAGACCTTGATAATCGAGAAGACGCAGTTCCGCGAACCCGCGAGTATACTGATGGGCTCGTTCACTTGTACGCGGATGACCCACAATTCCTACGCGATATGTTTGGGATTGATAGTGCTGTTGTCGTGAGTCCCACCATCACTTTTCGGTGTTACGTTCAATGATGGTTATCCATTTAGCCATTTACAAACGACTTCCCCCTTGCGGACATCCACGAGATCCTCTCGCCTGATCTACTTCATCAGGTGATCAAGGGCACATTCAAAGACCACCTCGTCGAGTGGGTGCTACAGTATCTAGTCCAAGAACATGGGAAAGCTCGCGGTGAAGCAATCATGGACATCATCGATCATCGGTAAGTCAAATGTTAAGTTGACTTGTTTTCAAACTTGTTTAATAGCTTGCACATTAGTATTGCGGCAGTTCCTCCCTTCCCTGGACTGCGACACTTTCCGCAAGGGCGCCGCTTCAAGCAATGGACCGGAGACGACTCCAAAGCCTTGATGAAGGTAACA
Source organism: Pleurotus salmoneostramineus (assembly GCA_002583695.1). NCBI lineage: Eukaryota > Fungi > Basidiomycota > Agaricomycetes > Agaricales > Pleurotaceae > Pleurotus > Pleurotus salmoneostramineus. Next base: position 183,518 of record BEWF01000437.1, read on the forward strand.
CACATTTGTAGCTCATCAATGTTCAACAATGAATTCACCAGCGACATATTCAGGTTTACCTGCCTGTATTGGTGGATTATGTTCCGCTCGAAGTTCTCAACACATTCTCTTCGTTCCTTGACTTCTGTTATCTAGCTCGGCGAACCCGCTTCAACGAGACCACTCTGGCCAACCTCGATGCACGGTTGCGCGATTTCCAGGAGCATCGGGAAATTTTTCGGTCGGAGGATGTTCGCAGCAACTTCTCACTCCCTCGCCAACATGCCCTGACCCATTACCGATACTCCATCCAACGTTTCGGAGCTCCGTACGGCCTGTGCTCTTCGATCACCGAATCTCGGCACATCACAGCAGTCAAAAAGCCCTGGCGTCGTTCAAACCGCTATAACGCACTCGGGCAAATGCTGTTGACCAACCAACGGCTTGACAAACTGCAGGCTTTACGTACGGACCTGGTGGCCCGTGGACTCTTGACACCGACTCACGACAAGCCAACGGCACCTAAACCAACGACGACGCCTGATGATGACGACAATGACGCTGCGGCAGTAGATGATATGGTTCAAGGCTCAGTGGTCCTTGCCAAACGAAAATGTAAGTTGCTTGTGCATCGGAACCCATGAGCTCATATGAAAATACAAGTACTGATCACTTTGTAGCGACACTTTACCCCGAAGACCTCGACGCACTGGCAGCGTTTACTGGTCTCCCCAACCTCCGCCTTCTCACGCAACGCCTGTTGTATGATCAACTCCACCCAACTAGTTTCCTACGCGCCGAATACGTACCCGATAACGACCTCCCCGACATATATTCTTCCATTTCGGTCTTCCCCTCCGCAGTCGCCACGTTCTACGCTCCTAGTGACCTTTCCGGTCGCTATGGAATGTACTCCGAACGCCTTCGCTGCAATCCAAACTGGCTTAAGCAAGGTCCTCGATATGACTGCGCTTTTGTCGTTGAGGATGAATCACAGCCTGGACTACTCGGAATGAGTGTCGTCCGCCTGCGGCTACTATTTTCCTTTTCTTACGATGGCACGACATATCCATGCGCGGCGGTAGAGTGGTTCAAGCCAGTGGGACAGCAGCCGGAACCAACGACAGGCCTTTGGATTGTCGAGCCTGATCTAAGAGGGCGGCGGCAGGTCCCCTACATATCCGTGGTCCATGTCAATAGCATTCTTCGTGCAGCCCACCTCATCCCTGTGTTTCCGGCTCAACCTCTCCCTTCACAGTTTAAGTACCAGTACTCTCTTGATTCATTTCGAAGTTTCTTTGTAAACAAGTATGTAGATTATCATGCTTTCGAGTTATTATCTTAGTTGAATTATCAAGCAAAAAGACTGATTGAAGTTTCCGCGAAATGTGATGAGATACAGGAAGTAGACAAGGGTACATGAAAATATTGAGTTCGTGATTAGATGGGACGATACACTTCTTCGGCGAGGGCATGTTTGAATGTCTTCAAAGCTTCCACCAACATGAAAGCCAACTCAAACGTGTCGAGTGGACCTGAGGATACTGTGTGAGATAAGGAAAGATAAAGAGAACTTTCCACTCACCACCTGATCCAGAGAAGAGCGCACAGGCAACGCGAATCATCGCACGTTCTACCAATGCAAATTGTGCCGCGCGCGAGCGCAGGATTTGACGGAACGCGTCACAATTGGCGTAAACGAGCGCCAGTTCCATCTCGACAGGGAAGAGCCCCGAATGCGGGTGGGGCATCAGCGGAGGGGAGGATGCAGCTGGCTCTTCGGCCATAGAGTTTCCCCCGCTGGTGGTTGATGGGTGACTGGTAGGGGACTCGATCGGAGAGTCACGGAGCCGAGAGCAAGCCTCGCATAATTCCAAGCCTGGGACTGTCGAAGATGCACATAATGAGACATTATACGACACAAAAAACTGAAAATGACGTACTTGAACCAGACTTGGGAAGTCGACCAGACTGTTGAGCAGAAGAAAGTGCGAAGACCATGGATACCAGGCAGGACTTCGGGTGATTGGTTGGGGTTGGATTGCTCAAAGGAAGGGGGATCGTGTTTGCAGGTGTCTTGATCGTGGAGGTGGATGGCATTGTATGGGAGGGCGGTAGGATAGAAGGGCGCTGTGCGGAGATGCAGGCGATGAAGCGATGGGGCAATGATGGGGTGGAAGCAAAAAAAGGTGGACGTGGGAAGCTTCTGTACCTGTCGTGGGACTGTGGCAGGGTTGTGGCGCCACTAAGTCCAGACCTCCACTGAAGTCCACCGCCTGGCACTCCTGCCACAGTCTCGCCGATTTGCTGATGAAGCTCGCCTAGAAGTGTAGCATCATCCGCGAAATCAGCTGTGAGACCCGCCAAACTGATGCGTGGATCAAGGACTGATGCCGATCAATACTAATGCAAATACGAGGATGATGTAGAACTCACGCGCAGCCCACGAATAGTAAGGGGATTCCTCGAACTTGAAATAGTATTCGGCAAGCTTGTTGTAGGCGTCAACGATGGCATCACGGACGGCAACAGGGACAGATGGGGGGAATGTGCGAATGACCGTCTTGAGTTTATCTTGGAGTCCTCGGAACGTGGCGACGACAGTGGAGAGCATGGGAAACTTGGTCGTAGACATTTGCGTTGTTGCATCACGGAACATAGCAAGCCAATCTTCAAGATGCTCGATGAGCGACCACTCGGCTTCAGAGAGATCAAGGGGGCGAAGCTCCCGATGCTTGTCAACCCAATCCGATAAGCAGTCTTTGTACTCCAGAGCGCGCTCTACCATAGATCAGGTTAAGTGAGTGTAGCCAACTTGGTGTCAAAGCGTGGAATATGGGTAGGGATGCGTCGCCGCGGTGTTGAAATACGCCCTGGCGCGGCGTCGAGACATGTGTTGTCGACGTCCAAGACAGGGAGCGGCTACGCCACCTCACAAGGGTAAAAAAAATTCACACGGACATACGGTCCCGTGTACCGGTCCGTACACGACCGTAATTATTTCCACAATTGAACAAGTACGGTACGTGACCGTACACAGTATTGTACACCGTATAAACTGTATATACTGATACGGTTGGCAGCCCTAATGATTTCCCTTGGCATGGGATACGGCGCTACATCTCTTCGGACCAAGCGTCTGCGTGGAATACAGAGAGCGTCATATAATCGCTAGGGAAATGGTATCACGAGGTAACTGGGGATATGGGCTTTGGGGTACAGAGGCGATCGATCTGTCCGAACGATGTGATACAGGTATCCACTGCGTAGCTTCGGGACATTGTCCATGTGTATTGAGAAATCATTGGCAGGCCTACGCAGGCTGGCACATCAACCTCGGCCGACGACAGAGTTGTTCAGATGAGACTTCAACAAGAACTGCAACAAGAAGATACACGCAACGCCTATTCTCCAGAATTCTCCAAGACTATCAGAGTCTCAAAATCGGAAACTTGGTGTCCAATCTCTAAGGTGAACACCAATACGACGCGAAGACGGTGTGGAACCAAGGCCGAATTCGAGGAAAAGGTGTGCATAGCTGTGGCGGAAGCATAGGCATCTACCAGCATGGAGATCGGGGCGCTCCATGTAGACGTGGACAGCGCTTAGCGGATCGATCCGCTGAGCTCTACGTATGATGGGGGTGTGGAATGAAGAAGGGGGCAGCGGTGAAAGCCTGGCTTCGAGGATGGAGGAAACGGGAACGATGTCGGTTGGGGAGAGAGGGGATACGGGGCTTCATTGAATCGATCGTGGGATTGGGGTATTGCGCGAGTGATGGTGCGGCTCCGTGATGCTCGAACTGAGAGTCAGAGCGGCAGCGTTGGTACGAGCGGTCACGATTTCATCGGTCATCGACAACTCCTCGACCGGTACGCAGCGCTGTCACAGGCAAACAGCTGGTGAGATCTGGAAGACATCCCAATTAGTTGGGGAGGAGGAGGACAGATCTACCGCACGCATCGTGATGCTTCGCTTCTCCTATAGTAGAGAATACTTGACCAGCATATTGGAATTCGCAGCTCTCGTTCGCATGTCTTTGTTAGCGCCAGAGATTATTGGACCCCCGTGCTTCAGGCAAACGAGGTGTGAGATGTCTACAGAGGGCGCATTCTGGGGGGAGATTTGCATTCGTGTCCGGAATGGTAGCATTGGTGATCCTATCCCAACGCAAAGTCGAACTCAGCAGTGGTCTAGAGAGTGTGATAGGGCGGGCGTACCTGCCACGTCTATCAGGCCAGACCATTATGCATTATCAGTGAATGCTCCGAAAGGCCAGCTCCTTCCAAATGTTGAAGATCCTTCCATATTGAATTGGGACGAGAAAACGTCAAAATAGCCCGCAGATTGCCTGTTCGAGGGCCTGTATGTGCATGGGAGATACGCTCGCTGTTGAGTTATTGAGGGTACTTACATCCTAGCTCCTTTTTAGACCCATTCAAAGCTTGTCCCAAGCCAGTTACGATGATGTTGAATGCCTTGGAGGTGGAGGGCCTTAGACTACTAGGCTGAGTCGGAGCAGCTGCGTTGATTATTTGCTCTGATGAAAGCCGGGTCAAAGTGGCACAAGAAGCTTCATTCGTTGCTCAGGCTGCTGTTAGAAGAGGTGTGTCCCAGAGTTACAGGCGCACGGGCTTGTCCTAGAGCGAGCAGCGGAAGCATCGATGTTGACGTTCAAAAAAAGTTGTTGAAAGCGCCCGTGTTATACCCAAATACGGACACGAGCGCCTAGTCCAAATTCGGACCCCGACTTCTCTCCTTTGAACTGGGAGGTAAGTATATGAAGCGGAACTGCCCAAGTACGTGACGGTTCTTGATGAGATGAAAGAAAAAATTGAGTCTATATCGAGCCCTTTGGACAGTCAGTAGTGTATGAGCCCGAAATATGATTAAGCGTGTAAACCGAGTGTACTCTATTCCAAGTGTACTCTAATTAAGTACTCGACGTTGTCAAGACGTTGTTTGTAAATTTTGGGGAAACTGGAGCATGGGATAGCATGAAAGGGAGTACACATAGCCTAATAGTATGCACATAGCTGTAAGTACATACAAGCTCATGACGAGCGGGCTCGAGTCGAGGCCGGAGACAAATACATCTCAAGATAAACCCAGTGTGACGTAGTAGTTTAGCTAGT